>JAAAKL020006129.1:0-18377 GCA_010016065.2 Carybdea cf. marsupialis auct. non (Linnaeus, 1758)
CCCACAGAAAAGATGGACCGACTGCATCAGTGAAGACCTGAAAAGCACTGGCCTCAAAGCTGAACGAGCTATAGATTGGGAGTGGTGGTGTGCGAATATCAGACCTAGACCACATGGCAGAACTTCCAACCCTTGGACACGGGGAAGAAAGGGAAGTAAAAATGATGAGTAAGTGAGTAAGTAAGTAACAAAGTAATGACAGTGAACTTTCTCACATATATAAATATATATAAACATATTAAAAGTAAAACAGATAAAAAAAGCCACAAGAATAACAGCATAAAAAAAACAACTTAAAAGGCTTTGCTTTTGCAAGCTTTTGGAGTAATCTCCTTCATCAGGCTTTAGACCCTACAGTTTTCCACTTGCCTTATATAAAAAATAATTGCATATGATTATTTACATGAAGAATGCTAAAAACTGCATGATTTCCTTCATACAAGTAACAGAATCTGAAATAATTAAAATCTTCTCTGGAATGGTTCTGACCCCACCCATCCGATTCTTGCTATGAAGCTGAGGCTAGACTGGCCACAACAAGGGATGTCCCTTGTTAGCCATACTTTAATTGTTAGGTGAACCTAGAACCAATCCTGAAACAGTCAACCTAAAGTACAGGCAGTGGAACCTCCTTCTTGATTAAACCATCTGGCACAAAAACGTTAAATTCATATTGCCAAAATGACTCTTTGGCTCTTAATCCTATTTCATTTTCATGTTGATGCATGAGGTAAAATACCCAACCTTCCATACCATCATGATTGTCAGAAGAGAAGTGCTGAAGCAAACTCACCTGGGGGACAGTATACAGTTTGTTTTCTAGCTTAAGTTTTGAAAACTTCTGATATTGGATTTGTAGTTGTTGAGCCTTACTCCAAACACTGTTGTAGTACTACCTACATATTGCATGGGGCAATGTTTACATTCAAGAAGGTAAACTACTCCCTTAGTATTGCAGTCCAAAGGGCCACAGGGAATATAAATTTTCTGAGATCTATCCCTGTAGTAGAACGATTCTGCCTCTATGATAAAGTTACAAACTAAACAGTTGCGACAACCTCTGCAGCCAGCACAACCCACCCCTGATGATGCTTCACTCACATTAGGTAACTTAGCTTGGACTAGTTTATCTATGTTTGTATATATGTATATATAACAAGATCAATTTATACATCTTGATGAACAACTCTATATACATTCATGTGATAATTTAGTATATAACTTACCTGCTCTTGCCTCTGAGTGACTCGTGCACCCTTTTCTTGCTAGCTTCAATACCCTTGGCTGCATCCTTTGCTGGACCTTCATACTTTGAGAGATGAACATCAAATGAAAATAAGACATATCTCTTGATACAATTACATTACAAGGGATTAGAGTTTACAACCTTGTTGCAAAGTAAGATAGGTTGTTAACTGGCATAGATTCATAGAAAGACAAATACTTACAATTTATGGAAGAATTTGTTATTAAACATATTTGTACAAATATATTCTCAAGATGTTGCTGATGCTGCTTAAATTTGTTAATCTTCTCATATTTATAAAAATACATATATTTACTCCCCAACTATATCTTTCATACTGAGTAAGATAACCAGGCACTTTAAACTCAAACTTCAAATAGAGATTGGAAGTAAAGTAAAATATTTGAATAGTTGATTAGTGGCATGAAACTTTATCTATATTTAGTGAACTGTATCAATCAATGCAGAATGTAGTGCTGTGGTGGAGCTGTCCTTCTGTGCAATAAGTCCCAGGTTCAATCCTCACCAGCACCTTATGCATTTGTGTTTAATATTGAGTTATTATGCATTCCATCATTGCTTGCTTATAATTACCTTAAAGTGGCAAAAAGTTGATAAATCAGTTCCACTTGCTTTAACCTGATCAATCAATACACCTTCCTTAGTTTAATACATAGATTTATTATTAATACTTGCATGAAATACTAGTAATAACTTATGGCATCACCATATTTTAATTGTGTAACATGTCTTGATGAGACATGTATGCCTATCAGTAATAAGAAGAAAATGGTGACAATAGTAATAATTTTTCTTACTGCTAGGTAACGGCTTCTTTCTTGTGGATGGAGTTTCTGTAAGTCTCTCTTCGATAATTGTCTCCAGTTTCTTGGTGCAAATTTTTCACTGCTTGGTGTTTTCTTAGTACCCCCTGATCCAGTCTTTGGAATGAATAAAGAAAGAGAACAATAACCAATGCACAAGTATGAACAAGATGATAATTTATACTATCAACTCTAGTTGTTGCACAATTAAAATTTCTACCAAATAGGTTGTGATTTTAAACTGAGTTTTCTAAACTAACTTACTGCATGTAAGGAGGCATGTTGTATTGTAAATAGCTATAGTACTACACAGCCCATTCCTACCTGATACAGAACATATGTATCACATTAAAAATAGAAAATCCTCTGCAATAGCCATATATGGAACTACTACTGTATCTTTATCATGATAATAACCAGCTATTAGTACAGTGGCTGTAACATGAGTCAACTGTATCTGGGGAACCTTGTAAATCCTTAGCTTAAGGGACATGCAATGCTACAGATACCACTATCATTACTACTCCCACTACAACCATCATTACTTCTAGTTACAACTACTATCGTCACCTCACTTGTAACTACTATATAACAACAGCAGAAGTAGCAACTGGAACTGCTGCTGCTGCTACTACTACTACTGCTACTACTACTACTACTACTACTACTACTACTACTACTACTACTACTACTACTACTACTACTACTACTACTACTACTATAACTACTGTTACTACTTACTACTACTACTACTACTACTACTACTATTACTACTACTACTACTACTACTTACTCTTTTGGCAATCAGTGAAACAGAGATTTCCGATTTCGTTTATGCAAATTCACAATTTCTTGATATCTCAATTGGGTATAACAAAGTCAGTGGTAAATGTTCTGACTTACTTTGTCCAAAACGTATCTAAAGAAAAAATCCACGTCTTCTGTGAAAAGTAAGGTACGTTTATTACTTGCACGTACATGCACGATACGTCACCACCGACGACACCTGTGCTCTGTAAACTTTGTCATCGTCATGTTTTGGGCGACTAAAGTTATTGGAAATGTATTTAGCATAAAATTTCTAGAGAATTTAATTAATTAAGATATTTACTAGGAGCCCCTTTATGTAAAGGGAGGAGGCATAAAAATATTGCTATGCATAAATGTTTTCCAGAAGCTCTCTTCGTACATGTTCAATGCCGCTAAGTGCAATTTAGGGGGAGGCCATTGAAACATGAACCCCTTCACGAAATCATAAGAAAATTTATGATACCAAATTTTTTTAAAAAAAGCATACTTTTTTATTAACAGGGTGTGGTGGTTGTTGGAAAATAACATTAAAGATGCGTTTTAAGCAATGAAATTTGCAAGGTTTCTAGAAAAGGACTCACAGCACCCCTAGAATGATACCCCATTACTAGCATTGTTCACGTCCGTCCCTTGGGGACAAGTTTTGGCTTTTGTTGCTTCGTGGACTTACTCGAATATCAAGATAAATTTCTGATCCACCTAATAAATTTATGCAGTTATAAAATTTCCTTACTATTAATTCTACTTCGTCCGACTAAATTAACGAGGAAGAAGGTATTTTGCCAACACTTGGTCACCCTGTCACTTTTGTACTCACATTCTCACATATTCCAAACCAGTTACCTTGTCAGCATTCAAGAGAGCAATTCATTCTAATAAACGGCTTAAGATACATGATGGCTATGATCTATTTATAAAGATGTCATACATATACAAGAGATGTCCTAGGGAGGTTTTAACAAAGTCCAGTCTTCAGATAAAGCTGATTTATGAAAGAACGACGAATAGGCGTGGTCTTTGAAAACACCTGAAAATGCAACTCAATGCCTGTTGAAGTGCCTTCATAATGAAATTTTGGTTTCCATACCTTTTCTTTTAGTAAAGTTTTAGTCGTGTAGGTCAAACTACTCACGAGGCACTTTTCCACAGATAGGGCCATATGCGTTAGGTTTTTTCAAGCTTGCTGTTGTCAGGACTAATACCTTTCACAATTGTTCTAACTTGTACAGATTTTCATTAGTCCTTTTCAGTCCTAGAGAGGGGTAAATTAAATCCCAAGGGGTTAATAAAAAGCTTTCAGTGCATAAATTAAGTCACTTAAAGTTTGAGGTCATATTACTCAGTTGTTCTGGCACTTGTTGACTGGACGAAGAATAACTATAACTAGAAAACCAGGTTCCACAGACACTGATTGGTTAAAACAGCACCAATCTGGCAAACAGATTTCTGATTGGCTACATTTAAAACACAGTTGGGTTAAGTCGCATTGATTTTCTTCTCAATTTCAATTCTTACGATTTTGCAATCTGAGGAGTGTCAAACGAAAAATGCTTTTAAGTACTATTTTTTTATTATTTCGTGCAGTTTTAAAGTACTATGTAATGAAAGCATGAAACTTGTAACAACACGGCAGTATTTCAAAACCACTCACTAAACTAATGTACGCAAAACAATGGAAAGTATAAAACACTGAATTACTCTGGATTCATGGCAGTGGAAAAAAGCTGAGGACAGTGAGAGGTTCTAAACGATTACCGAACGCTTAGCCAGGACCTATCTGGCCAGCAGTAGCATAATGTGATGACAAAACCTCTGTAAAGAGTTGACTTGTCTACTTACTTAGAGATGGGACCTAAAGTGTATTAGGTCCCAGTTCCTTCCCCACAATATTTATCAATAATGCTGTGATTTTTAATTTGAATGCAACGTACAGTGCACTTAAAACATACGTACTCTTGCAATTGAAACGTTTTGCGAGGTAGCACAAAACACAAAAGTAGCACTAGCATTGTTGTTAACCTTAAAAATGGTAGAGCGTAAGTGTCAGACTATTCAAACCTCGTCGAGAAAAAAATGTGTGAATGAGTTTCAGATACGTTTGCGCTAAACTGAGGTTATCCGTGGCAACCAGGAATGGCTATCCACGAAAAGGTTTTGGATCATGTTTTTTGTAGCTGTGAGAGAAAATAGCAACGTTATTTTAGAAAAGCAGAATTAAGGTCTTCTACGAAGATCTGCAAATTGTCATCATAAAAATGGAGTACATGAGAAATATTTTTCGTCACTTCAATGAGCTGAACCTCGGAAATCAAAGCTAATTAGAATTTTTGAAAGGATCCGTTATGGAGAAGCTAAATATAATAAATATATCGACCTTTTCTGCTTTAATGACTTGTTGAGCAACACAATACCGTACCGTACCGTACCGTATCGTACCGTACCTTATCTTATATTTATAGTATCTCGTGCGTGGTCACGTAAAACTCAGAACAATGACTTATGAAGACAAAGGAAGACTTTTAAAGGAAACGCTACCTTCAGGATAATTGAATGGCAGTACAATGTGAAAAAGTATTCTTTATAAATATTTCGTGTTTACAGGTTACGTACCCAGCTTTAACAGCGCAAGCGGTGCCCTTCTTTGTTCATTGTAGTCAGATTATCGACATATACTACTGTAAGTCAAAATAAATTCCTTGCGATGGAAACTATTTTCATGTGAACTTGAATCAAGAAATGCAAGTAACTCCTCTTTACATTTCGAGCTTGCAATATTCAACTTTTTTCTAATGTAAAAATTTAATAGCCGCTAGTCAGATTTACTTTATGGAGCAGACGTTGTGGAAACTGATTTCGAAGCTGTAAGAATGAGAAGGAAAAGGTAAAGAGAGAAAGTAGAAAGAAAGGAGATGGTGGTGTTAAATACTAAGAAGTAATCCTGAAGAAATAAAGCAATTGAGGTTTTCGGTTATAACAGAGAATACAAAAAATTTATTATAGTTCATAGTATATCCGCAAAATATTTTAACGTACAATATAAAACATAGTGGGAGTTGAGACAAGTGGTTTTGTTACAGGTTTTGTTGAAATATATGATAAAAATTAGGGATAGCAAAGGAAATCTCTGTTTTTATGGGGAAATTCGGGGGTATTTAACATTTTCGACTCTAAACAGTATAAGCAGTACACATTCTGATAAAGTTGACATGACACATGACACATGGGACGTGACACATGACGCATTACACATGAAACATGGTATAAGGCACATGAAACATGGTACAAAGCACATGAAACATGGCACATGACATATGAGGATTGGCACATGACACATGATATGAGACACATGGCAAGTGATATTTTGGACAATATGGACGATGCTTAAAGTTTTTTTTACTGCTGCTACAAATTCAGCACATTAGCTGACGAGATTATTGCAATTCTAAATAAAGACTAATATACGTCTATCTTTCTACGCCTACCCTGGGGATAAGATACGATATCTTTCTTCACCACCTTTGTTTTGTACTACTGTAACTTTCCTCCTATGCCACGGCTCTCCTTCCTATTTTTAGGTCACCGAGCCCGGGATGGCATTAACATGACCCACTACTAACATATCTAATGATGATATGCGATGCGCTAACGTTGACTTCATTTACTTATAGTAAAACTCTTAAAAAATACTTTACTAGTGTAGAGTTGCTACACTTCCTTGTGTGATTTTCACTTAAATAACGCTTCGTAGATCAAAGAAGAGTTGCTGATAAATGTATAATTGATAGTTTTTTTCTTTTAGATGGTTATGGTTGCTAATCAAATGTATTCAGACTCAGGGACCCTATCAATGTTTTTATCCTTGGGTCACACACTGGTTTCTGCAGTAAATTGAAAGCATCGTTATCAAGTATTTTTTGTGCGATTTGTGATACTAGCGTCTTAAGGTTAGCTATTGTAATAGGTTGGCAGTTCATAAAATAAACGTACTCTCGACGTCTATTATATTATACATATATTATATTATATTGTTGAAAAGGATTTATACATGTCAGCTTATGAAAAATTGCTATCACCATGTGTCCTTTCAAGGTAAGAAGAGAACAATTGTAAATTTATGTATTAATAAATAAATTTAGAAAATTTGAAAGTTAATTTTAGACATAAATACGTCCTCCGATGTGGTGATGTAGTTAAAAGAATGAGTTTACTTCAGATTTAAAACAATTTGCAATCACAACAAAATAAAAGGATTTCTATTAACGGCGGTCTTAAATTTTTTTGCATCTACCTTTTTCAAAGGGGCATTTTGGTGAACTGAATCGCCTTATCTGAACCAGGTAAAAACGGCTACCTAATTGATGTCAAAGCCCACTATATTAAAAATGGAAAGTTTTGGGCTGCAAAAATATTCTCAAACATGTAGATAGTAGATTACTCAATTCCCTTATTTTAACAAATTGTAAAGTACGGAGACGTGCTATTTATGATAAATATGTAAGAAGACTCGAGCAATATTTACATTGTAATTTGTAATCTCTGAGCTTTACTATACAGCCATAATAGTACCTTCATGTTGATATCATTTGACTTCTGCAATTTCTATTATGATATTAATCTTTCCATTATGATATATCTAGAAAAATTTATAATCTCAAACCTACTCTCAATTTTGGCCAGTCGTGTTTCTTCTCATAGTAAACTTGTTTGTCTTTTTTGTATCTAATTGCCTTACACCTTTCAAGTTTCTTATTGGACTCCTAGATGAGGTACGATAAATAGTTTCAAAACTGACTACTGTGATCCTCTCGTTTAAACGATCTCAGACCAGCACTATTCTTCCAAAACGTATAATCCATGTAAGAAATATACCCGTAACGTGACCCTTGATTTCCTCATTATCCTTGCATTCGTTAACACTGCATTCACACTGTAGATGTAATTATAACCTTTCATATATCTTTACGTCTGCTTGATTAGTTGGTTAACTGGCTACGTGAAAAGAATTTCTACAATTCTCAGGATAGCCTTTAACATCTTGTTCTACGAAAATGTATCCCGTTCTACGTGGATATCTAACTGTACAGAAAGTTTGGTCAAGTTAAGATAAGAAATACAGGAAATATAGGTCTGAAAGTACATAGAAAATTGAAGGGTTATTGTACTAACATTATATTGGCAAGATGATACCATGATTTTAGTATTATATGAAGACTCATTGACAATATTTTAACCATTCCCTGTAGAGTCTACTTTTAAACGACATTTTGGTCTCTCCGTCATCCAACCCTAGAGAACTGTAACAGGTTGGTACAAACTAATGAAGTAGATTTTGCAACAGCGTCATCATATACTTTTTGATTTTAAAATATGTGCTCGTTGATACCGATTAGAATACGTATAAGATGATTGGTAGGTATTGGATGATCTGTAGAGTATAGGATGACAGATCATATTTGTGATCGACGTGAAAGGCAAAATAATCACCATCTACGTAGCAAATTTTTAATAACTAGGTATTTAATTACTCGAAGATGTCATTCCTTGATCACTAAAAAGGGTATAAACAGTTTTAAAAAAACGTGACTTACTTATCAAGAAAGTTCACTATGGCATATTAATGTATGGCATAATACTTTTAACCGATACTTCTTGAATAAAATCTCAAATACATGCCTTTTTTCTCACTGTACAGGATATTCTATGCAATACACAATTTTAATAATGAACTGTGCTATTGGCTGATCCATAGCTTTGCACGATTGGGCATAATCGTACGCTAACCTGACAATATTTTAAGTAGCACCAAACGTTTTAGTATGTAAATTTTTATCATACGTAGAAACTATAGTTTTAACATTTGCCAGGCGACTGTTATCACACCAGAAGAAAACCCTTATTCTTAAGGAAAGAATATAGAAGAATCGAGAGGGGATCTTAAGACAGAAATAAGCGGAGATTTAACAGTGCTCTCAATAATCCCATTTTACACAATCTACGGGAGACATTTCCAAATTGATGACTTATGCATGATGTAGTTTAGGAGACGTACGATTCTCTGATTTCAGGATTATACAAAATATCGTTGTTGTTCTTAAAAACATCAGTAGGAGAAGATATTACCAAACCTATTTGATGACCAAGCATTTTATGGTTTTGTCACTATCTTTAAACTGATAATGATTTTGAGATTTATCCAAACATAATCTTTCTCAAGATTGAGCAATTGCAGCGATTCTTCTTTTTTCCATTTTCCAAACTGTCAGCTAACAGTAACCAGAAATTATGATAAGTGTACTATAACTAGTATACTCGAGCTGGCAGCTTTGAAAAACTACCGATCCAGGTTCATGTGAGAGAAATTAGTAAGAGGTGCAGAAGCACGTCCGATGAATTGTACCAGTCTTTGCAACTCCCTGTCTTGTCACTCTTAAGTAACGCTGAGTATGTTTTATGAATATGTGGAAGGTAAAAGTGAGTGTGGTCAACCTAGCCACTCTCACAATTTTTCAACACGTAGTTTGCCTAGCTACACAAGAGCTACCTTCTCATATATCGATGGATCAACCATCAATCAAAATACAACTAAATGATATCTAAGACGCCATTTGAAACACGTTTTGAAAAGATGCTACAAAAATAGAAGATATGTAGCCATCGAGACACAGCAGGAGTACTACGCCATAAGTACAAGAACACAAACCTTTCAAAAAAAGCCGCAACTTATTACCAAAGGTGCGGTGATCATGAGCTAATCATTCTTGTTTACTACCATGTCGAATAAATACTCTAAACGTGCTACTTAAAGTGTTGTGAAGTAGTACTATCTTGTTTCTTTCAATCTCGCTATTACACGGCAACTTCAAATTTTACAAGGGTTGTCTGGGCTGGAATTCGTCTCTTTCTCTCAAACAGTATTTGAAAGTCTATCTTTAAAAAGATGTCTCTAGTGAATCGTATGGAATTTTCCAGGCGATTCTCTAAGGAAAGGGCAGAAATCATTGCATACATTTCGTGTTAACTCTATCATCAATGATTCGGGCACTATTTCTCTCGAGCTTCTTTGTCGTACAGGAAACGTTTTTTAATCTAGACTCTTAACTCCGATGTTTGTATTTGAGATAATACTTCAGCTGTATTCTTGCATTTAATAAATTGATACGACAGGCTCCCATAAGATTAGGTATTTCTATATGCCGTTGGCTTTTACACATCATTTAGTATCTTTACCAATCCACTGTTCGTACGTATATGACATACTGCTATCGTGTTTGGCGAGGCGCACCATCTGTTTAATTGTATCATCCTGAATGGGTTCTACCGTTATAGTACTGCCTTTGCTTTAATCCTTTAACCTTCTCTACATCAATTTCCTGTCTCCAGTCTCCATATCCTTTACCGTCATTACCATTAGAAGTGTTATAATGAATTTTCTTCATTACTTCTAGATCAGTGACTTTACTTTCTTCCTTCTTTTGCATGAACTATCTAAACAAAACGCAGAAATTTAAAATTAATAAAATAAAATTAAAAATGAAGTTAATATCAAAACACAACCTTATAGTACAAAAATATTTGAAATAGATAATAAACGATCTAACAAATCAGATAAATTATCTAACTTAAAAAAAGAAAACAACTTAAAGAGGGCAGAAATAGTATAAAAAAGTTCTGGAGAGACCTTGCTTCTATAGTTGTGGTAACTGACAGGGGTGATTGGGCTGTATGCAAATACTGTTATGATTCCAACAACAGCTTCTTACCGACACTGTACATCTTTTGTTATCTTTCTCTCAAATCTTTTGTTTAATTGTGTCTAGATTCTTTACATTGGAAAAAAAGGCATTAGACAAAAGACTGTAAAAAAATAATGTTAAAATGGATACCAGCTTTAAGTTTCCATGGTCAAGTTTAGGTTTCTAATGAGCTGCAAGTTGTTCTTTACTTTTAATTACTTTCATAATGGACATCGCTCTCATTTCTTATCATCTTATCATCATTAGGTATATAATAAGTTCTAGGAATCATATTCTCTAAAGGGTTCAATGGACATTGGACTTTTCAGTAAATACGTACAGCCGTGCATAATAACGTTGTCAAGTTTTTGCATCGAGGGTACTTTCGACTTCGTTGGGTGGAAAACAGATTAGATTATTCTCTGATCACAGTATCCTTTCCTCACTTGTCAGAAATATGCCAACAGCTTTGGCTGTATTCTAAGTTTATTTTAACAGACCTCTTAATGGTTCCGTCTTTGCTGTAGCTAACTATAAAATGAGCATTTCATCAGCCTTAAAAGCCGGAAATCAATAAAGAATTTATCATCATGAACATATACCACAGCACTCTCATCATCAGCAAACTCATATCTGCATATTATCTGTTTCTAACAACTCAGTACCTTAAATTGATATATAAGGATCTGAATGGTCACTAAATGGCAAAACGTGAGTATAAATACAGAAATCTGTTAGACGGATTGCCCAGACAAAGGTCTTCATAAAGGAGCATTTGAGAAAGTATGACGAGAAGAATGATGAGGGCATTGCTAGAAACAAGGAGCTTGAGCTGTGGAACATAGCGGTTGATGTTGACTATTTCCTCCGTTTTTGAATAAGAGCTGTGATTTACGGGACAATGTTTAGCGACAAATCTCCTTATCTGGAATAGCTATTTGATCAGAGAAGAGCTGACAGCCATGCATTCAATAAAAGGGATATTCACGGGGAGATTTTTGGACAAGTTAGTTTTAAAATGCGACAAGGTAGAAGGGGTAACAGCAGTCATGTGCCTCTGACAAGAGTATGTGACGGAGGGACAGATATTACCATTTTTGCATTGTATTATACAGCAGAAAATTGTATACGAGTTAGTAGTAAAGATAAATTATGCTTGAACTAAATAGTAAATTTCTCACACACTGGGAGGATCGTGATTGTGAGATAAGTTCACATAAGAAACCATTGCATCCTTGGTTAGCTCATATTTAGTTTACTGATGCTTATTATCTGCAACCCGAGGAAACGTATTTACACTTTATGTGCGAGAAAAGACATGAGATTCTATGGCTTGTATATATAAAGATGAAATGGGAGATCTCGTATTTGCTCTGTGTGCAACCATGGTAATGAACGACTGAATAGCGTACAGAGCAATGAAAGCTTTCATGAGCACGTTACAGCTTCCTTCAAGCCAAGTAGAGAACAACACTGTAACTCACAGCAAAATTAGTTGATAAAATCAACGTTTCCTTCCGAGTAAGAGTAACTGTAAGGAAGGGTTTTAAGGCGATTCCAAGATGGTTGAGAGAGAAATGTGCATGATTTTGTTCCTTTACAACTGTAATTTGGGTATTGTACCAAGTGATGTTCAGATGGAACCCTTTTGACCAGAAGTCACACAAAGGTCTGTCAGAGCAATTTGAGCTTGTGCCGTTTCTGCGTTTTTGCTGCTCTCTCAAAAAGGAGAACTTTCTACAACTGGAGAGGCATGCATAGAGAAATCAATGTATACCAGCGTGTTGAATAAACATTCGCATGTATAAATTAAAACAACAGACTGATCCCCTATCACTGATGATCAGGTGTCGTCCACAAAGGCACCTCTGACACTTACGTTGGATTTCAATTCTCTCGTTTAAGCCAAAAATAACTGGTCTGAACTTCTGACAGAATTTAGGTCTTCCTTTTGGCCCAGAATATATTTAATTGCTTACCCTCTTCCCATTGTCTGTTGCGAAAAGGCCGTTGGTGGTAAACTGTTGTCTCAAACAGCGGTAAAGTATAAATCAAAGGACGTTTTAAATGAATCAAATTGGATATTGACCATCCATGAGAAGAATTTGTATGAAATTCAAAGTGTTCGTTTTGCGTAGGAAGAACGTGATTTGGGGATTAATTTGGGTGCTTCGCGGTAAGTTAAGTGCGGTCTTATCAAACACGTCTACATTTGCATCTTCTGGACACCCTCGTCGACAATTAAAGAAATATAGTGCTTTCAGAGATTACTAAATAGAAACGTAAACACGAAGTAGTTAAATTTTTGTATCATCTTGGTGAAGCAAAGCGGCATATTCTGTAAATGATAAAACTTCCAGTTGTGTCTGTTATTGTATGCCAATTAATATATACAAATTCATAAATCAAATAAGTAGATAAAGTAATTAAAGCCATTTTCTTGCTGCGTTCCAACCACCAGGATAACGTTTTTGTTCCAACTTGCAAATAATGCTTGTAAATAGAAGCGAAAGCTGCCTAAAGTGATTGATGTATGGTATTGGCGACGAATGTTGTGCATCTCTTGCCGTCAGAAAGTGAGGAATCTTACGGTACGTAGAAGAGTGAAGAAGCAAGATAGCTTGCTCTCATTTGTGAATGGAAGGAATTAGCGTACTTTGGTCATGTTGTTAGAATGAACGATGACTCACTTGAAAAAGTTGGTTATATTGGCTTTCAAAAGAAGAAGAAGGACAGACCTACAAAAAATAGTTGGATCTTGTGACTCAATCTCTTGGTGGTTCAGTACAAGCAATGCACCTATCTCAAAACTGGAGAATATTTAAGGCAAGAGTCTCGACGCTCACCACTGGCCGTATATGTCCGTAAGGAACAAATGCTGATAGGTTATAGGATAAATTTGGAACAATGATCTGATTGTCTGCATTTAGGACTTTACCTCTCTCATCTAAGTTTGAAGTATAAAACGGTAGATGAAATTATCAAATACTTGTTGACGTGAGTTCAAATAGCAGACTTGCTAGCGTAGTCGACCTTCCATTGCCACCGCAGAAGTTCACCAGATTTTTGTGGTACCTCCTGTTAACTATATTGTAACCTCTCATTGACATGCAGTAAAATTTTTTAAAAAGGTCATGAAGAGTCTTCAACAACAAGTTAAAGGATAAGAGACAGTTAAAGCTTTGTATTATCTAGTATTTTTGTTGAATAATTCTCTCGTGATAACAATTTCTTGTTCCTGTTACAAAAGCACCGCCCAGTCCTCCTTTTTATGACTATGTATTTCATAAGCAAATCTAATCTTAGCATCATCTATCAGCCACTTAGCAAGCTAAGTTTTTATTTCACAGAAAATAACTTCTTCCCTATCCTGCCTTTCTCCTCTAATACATGTTCTCACACGTTTTACTCTACATGACACAAATCAACCAGCGTTGCATCGCTGTTTAAATCTAACAAGAAGAAAAAGATGACTTATCTAGCAGCAGGCTTTGAAAGTGAAGGAACTGTGAAGATTTCCTAAAATCGAGACAGATATTGTATTCAACGAGCTCTCTAGTATTAGGTCATGACCCAAAAGTAGATTGATGATGCAGAAGTTATGAACATCACGCTTGTTGCTAAATGTGAGCTCACTGTAGGTGGAGGTTCCCAAACATTTAAATTACTTCAAAGTGGCGGCTTCCCTTACTACTTTTTTGATGACTCGCGGTCCTTTATAAAGGTAAGAATCAATAGCTACTTAAGTGACATATCGTTCTACTACACTGGCATATTAATCATTCAAGAGTAAAGAAATGTCATCTTAATAAAACAGGTCCATCGGATGGATGAAGTCAGTTTCACATCCTTTATTGATAACCCTTATTTTCGATAGTGCAATTCTCGTATGATAAGGTAATAAAAGTCTATTTAAGCTTCCAACTTAATTTAAAATAGACTTGGGCAACAGACAAGATCAGTAAACGTGGTAGTAAGCTGGATCAGCACATTCAAAGTAATTTCGCAACATCTTTTTATGATAGCATTATTTGAGCACAAAAGCCGGTAGAACGCATGCCAAAAAATATATTCAACAAATCCATGAATTATCGTCTTCCACAAGCTGATCGCTAACATAGAGTTCTGGTAGCCATGCTCATATGCTGACCGCCTTCGCTGAGGTGCCGTTTTCAAAGTGATGGTTTGAGTTATCAACCCTGGGACCACAAAACGTTGCCATATCACACGTCATAGGAGAGAATTGTACATAAAATAAAACTATGACGCTATAATACGATGAAAAGTCACCTACAACCAACACGAAATGTCCGTGGGTGAAAAAACACTGAATATACCTGAGCTTTTTGCTCCAAACAGTGTGAATTGCACTTTAAATAACTCGTTTCACTCAACTCTGAGTCTCTCTGCAACATTGAGTTAAGTTTACTTTCTGCAAGTACACGCTACTCCAACAGTGGATTTGCAAACGATGTTTAGATATTTTTTTACTTCCGGCTGCTTTGTAATGTTATCGTCTCCATTTTCAAAAATAAACTTCGGTTACCTTAGCTAATAGATGGATCAACATGCTTGCCAAAATTCGTACCAAAGTAACAAATATTCACACACATATTGTTATCAAACGACTAGGCCACCGGTCTACTATGCCCCGCCAATAATTGAAATCTCAAAACAACTCACTTTGGATAGGGTTCAATACCAAAGGCAGAAATGAATAGTCAAAAGAATCAGATAGGGAAGCTCTACGCTTCTTTGTGTGAGAACGTATAGACACAAAGAGTTATCCTTTGTATTCCTTTGTAGCCGCAGACGTATCTACATTATTCATCAGACATTTGCGTCAAACTAGTGAAACATACATCTAGGTCGTACCATTTAGTAGAGCGGTCAAGCCTTGATCTAGATGCTAGACTTAGAAATCTTTCAAAATCTATCCATAGTGCAGTCGATTGCCTACAAAGTCATATAATAGTGACATCTTTGATCTAACTACATAATTTTGCCATGTTAGATGATCATAAATAAAGGAGAAAAATAGTAGCAAAACTGAATTCTCGGATCGACAAATGTTGTGGAAGCAGATCCGTAACGAGAGGTTCCTCACCAAACCGATTAAAATGCCTCACTTTGTCTAATAACAGCATATTTAGTCTTCTCCCCCCACTAGTAGCATTACAACCTGTGAGAATATCAGCTTTTATCAAATCTGAAAGTTTTCGGAACCAAATATAGTTGCTTAATGGAAAAAAGAAATTTGAGTTGTCCAAGTTCGGTAGAGGATCTATAATTCAATAAGCCCATTGTGAAGAAACCTGTCATGTAATATTGAGAAAGATCCACAATACCTGTGTCACTGAATGCAACTGCAGATTTTTTGTAATATTAATAGGTATATTGCTGTTGTGGGATTTTCTTGTTAGTTACAACAAATGAGCTTTTTGAAGCTGTTTGCGGTTTTATTAGTGAGATGACTGTACGATACGCAAAAGACATGCCTTGACACAGGCTCCTGTAGACTCTGGAACACGCAATTTCCTCGCCTCTCTGTTCTTTTTTCCGGGAAGGGTACGTTTTTCTTCAAACTGTTTGACTGCCGTGTTAGAAGGACTTCTCCAAGATGTTCTGTTTTGGGAGCTCTGTTCTCACATTTAACAACGCAGTTGCTTATGAGGGTGACTTTGTGTATCGTGCACGGACATCCTTTCCTTCCTCGTTTTGTTTCCTTTGAGCTGTCCTTAGAAGAGCGATCTGGGTAAGCGAGTATTGTCCATGCACATTAAATTTCCAGTCCACCGTAACAAATTCTAAGAAGATATTGCACATGGGATGCCTCGAGTTGCCAAATGTCTCTGCTATATGACACCCATGTTTCACAACCATATAAAGAATGGAAAGCATCTGATCTTTGTCGTCAATGTTACGTCATGTTTCTTTCACAGCCTGTCATGAAGAGGGACAAATGCAACACTAGGCTCGGTGTATGGAACTTGTAGTTCCTAGTAAGTGGAGATTGACTGCATTGCCTTCAATAGTGAGTTTAAAAAGTCAAAAAGATTTTTGTCAATTTATTCTTGTCATATCAATGAAATGAAATAAACTAGTAGGATGGTCTTAAATAGAGACTCTTTGTCACCCTCACCAAAGATTGATGGCACCTTTTGTACGGCTGAAATAAGCTCTTACTAACCTCTAATTCTGTACTTAAGCTGTAATGTTTATAGACGAAAGACCCTTTGACCAACCTCCCCACCCCCCACCAAATGATATAAGATCAGATTTTACAATTTTGTACAACATGAGGATTTTAGGATGTGATAATTGTTACTAAATAGCATAAACAACTTTCTCATCAATAAGATGTTTAATTTTCAGGAGGGGGGAGCAAATCTAATACCATAAAGTGATACCTGAGGACTTAAATTTCGTTCTCCCGCCCACTCAACAAATAATTCTGGTAAAGCTACTGTGAAAAAGAATATCATCTTTGACATTTTTTCCAATGTCCTCAATTAAAAGAGCGGCAAAACTTCATATAGGATCAACAAATGTTAGATTTATCTAATGTAGTGGGTTCCAGATTAAACTTGATTTTGTTTTCTTCCTTTTAAAGCAGTTCGCCAAGTCCTGTTCATTTCAGAAATTTAGCTAGACAACGTTTCACAGCAACTTCGAAAGTTCCCTTGCATTGGTGAAAAGTTTTCGCACGCCAATAATTCTCAACACTCCTACAGCGTATATGATAGGCAGGCATTATTGTGTGGCCTGTCTATTGACAGCGATAGAGTTTCTCCTGGCTTTGTAAATAGTCACATAATCGGTAACTGTAACAAAAATGGCTGACAGCCTATATACTTTAGTGGATTATTTGGTTGTGCTCATATGCAACTTATGCATGCGCATTCAAAACTCCTGATTTCCCTTCCCAAGAGAGGTTGAGGATTTGAAATCAAATATTTGTCGACTAAGCTAAGACTAGATGGAGTAGAAAACGATTCATTCTAATGAAGGGTTTCTTACAAGTTTAGAAAGTTGCTGCATCTGTTGTTCTAAGAGGTTTCCTATGCGTCACGATTTCGAAAATGTTTGAATTATGGAAAAAGTACTCAATTTTTATGTTGCCCTATTAGTAAGAACATCAATGGTCCAAATTGTGAGTGCTGCATTTTCCCAACACTGAAATACCAGGTCTCAAAGTTTTAAATCTCTCTAACAAAACCTTATTATTTGATACTGGATCTTAACGTAAGGATCCAAGGGATTTTGACAGAGTTTTGACCAAAGATGTTTGAAATTCAAACGCCTCTAGTTTCAACACTATATACACTACAGGTCAAATATTTTGGAAAACAGCCTTTTCCAGGGTTGCCTTTAGATATCTGGAGTCACGTCTTACTATTTCCAAAACTTTGATTTGTGACGTCATTACTTTCCTTCCGCATATCATTTCTCTTGTGCTTTTCTATTTCTTGTGACCGTTAAATTCCATCAGAATCGTCAAAAGCAGTTGAAGGGAATTTGTTAGCTACAAAATCGTCAAAAGCAGTTGAAGGGAATTTGTTAGCTACAAAATCGTCAAAAGCAGTTGAAGGGAATTTGTTAGCTACAAAATCGTCAAAAGCAGTTGAAGGGAATTTGTTAGCTACAAAATCGTCAAAAGCAGTTGAAGGGAATTTGTTAGCTACAAAATCGTCAAAAGCAGTTGAAGGGAATTTGTTAGCTACAAAATCGTCAAAAGCAGTTGAAGGGAATTTGTTAGCTACA
>JAAAKL020006130.1:0-18377 GCA_010016065.2 Carybdea cf. marsupialis auct. non (Linnaeus, 1758)
AATTTTTGTCTCTATAAATACCAATACCTTTTTAGAAAAGAAAATGGCTTTTTTATGCTAGTCTTAAGGACTGTTTTAGCAGAACAAATCACCCACAGGTACTAAATCTCTTCGTGGAGAAAAATAGTGTTTCAATATCAGAAGGATTTCACAACCTAGCGTCATGTTCATTACAACTACTGATCTTTTCAGATAAAAAAAAATGGATCTGACAGAGAGAATTGGTCGAAAATGAGAGAGAATAATCATTAGGCAGGAGAAAACAAAAGAAGCACAATTTGATGCCTGTAAGATGGTTTGCAAATGCGCTTTTAGTAAAAACACTACAGAACACATTTTAAAATATGTCATACGTAATAGCGCAAGAGATTCGTGTTTAGTATTTTATGAAAGGAGCAAGTATTATTTCCTTTGATTCTCTTTAACATTCAATAACCGAAAACATGCGTTCCCACAGCACTCAGTTAGCTTTGAAGGTAGGAATGGCTCTAGGCTATAAAAATATGATCTGCTGATTCCTCGTTAGTGACAACTTTTGCAATCTAATGCAAGTCTTTTTGATTCCATGGTTTTCACCAAGGTTTGAAGAAAATAATACAAGAAGACATTTTGAGCCAGTTTGTTTTACTACCTTTCTAGAACCACCTCAACCTACGGCTTTACCTACGTACCTAGTTAAATTCTACCAACGGTGCTTGGCTATGCTAAAGGGTAATCTGCTTCTTATAATTTCATACCTGATTGGGATATGTCTCAATCAAAAGCATTATGAAGTTTTCGTTTCCTGTTCAACCTACGAAAAGCACCATGCATTACTATTTTTCTTCAGTTAATGATATTATTAATTTATTTATTTATTGTAAAAATGCACTTAAGAAATTGGCAAACCAATTGGAAGGTATGCCATAACTGAGAACAGATGGAGAAAACATGGTTCCATAAAAGGAAATCTGTTAATACTCCAAGTAGACAAAAAAAGTTGAAGTACGTAAAATAATGAGAACATTCCCCGACTGAGTATTAGGTAGTAAAGTCATTAAACCTTGTTTCACAACCATTTCGAGCATGAATCCTGGTTTAGCCAAACTTCTTTTCAGACTAAATTTTCTATACCAGGCAGGTTGTTACACATGCAGTGGTATTACGTTACTTTTATACAATCATGTTTTGAAGCAATATGTTACTCAGAAAGGCGCGGATCCAAGGGGGTCGGGGGACCATGCCCCCCCAAAACGTTAAAATTTCAAAGTTTCATATAGGCTTTTCTGCTACACCCTTGGCTGAGTGCCTGGGAGTACCTATATTTTTTCCAAGTGCCCCCCAAAAAACTCAAACGCTGGATCCGCCCCTGTGCGCAGAGATAAAGCGGCGCTTACCTGGGCTTTTTGAAACTTCCATCATGAAGATTAGGGTAGCTAGAAAAGTTTGTTACTTCTTTGCTTAGCTAACTGCTTCGATAAATGCAAATTACTCTAGCATTTTCGCACGTTATCTATATTTTTGATAAAAAGCTCAGACATTTGAGTGTTATATTTTTCCTTGTAGTGTTATGTATGGAGGATGGCTTCCCTTGGTGACTGTTTGCATGTTCGCAATTCAGAATGTAAAGCTATTCTTCGATACAGCAAGTTAGATTTATTCATTAATTTTACAAGTGATAAAGATTTTTCCAGAAGACGTCCAAATATCTAAGAAAGATAAAGGTTGCAAGATAAATCATCCATCTCTTAGACGAAGCAAAGTGGAGTTCACACCTTATAAGTCAGGAAAGTAGTTGAGCATTCATAAACTGGGGAGGAAGGTATAATGAAGAGCGGGCTTTTGTTTTGTGAAGCAGTGCACTTAAGGTCCTTTGCTTGAAGTTTCAATAAGTTGGGAATAGGATAGAAATTCTTACCGTTGAGCATCTCATATCTCTTCTTCTTTAGCTAAGGGCCTGATCAAATATCTCAGCATATGAAACTTATGCAATATAATGGGATTAATGGAGAAGGAGGCTAAATCAAGAGGGATTTTTAAGACAAATTTAGGAAGCAGAGGATGTTATTCAAAAGGGATTTTACTTAAGAGGAGGGGAATAAAACTTGAATTTCAAGCAGCGTCAGGTTTTGTTTGTAGTTAATATTACTTAAAATGAGAAACAAAATTGATGAAATGCAGAACATCTAGCCACAACAACTTATACAAATATCTTATAGCCGCGGTCATTGTTGTCCATATCATTGTACCTTTATAAATTGATATCTTCACATATTTCGGGGTATCTTTCGTAAATAATGACTTGCAAATGGTCATGAAATTTAACATTAGGCAGATCTTTAGTTGTTAGTCTCTTAATAAGAAAATTTTAGAAAAGCAGTTAACAAAGCGTAGATTTTTGCAAAGGTTAGATTGCGAGAGGGTGCCTGATTTCAGGAAGAGGCATCTAGGATGTAGATTTTACCTTTCTTAAGTTTTTTGATAAAAGTTTCCCAAACAGCTCGCAACTCAGTACGATTTTTAATAGGTCAAGGTGAGTTATTCTTCCACCCCAAACTTTCAAAGTATTACTAATCAGAACAACTTCAATTTTATGGGACTAGAAAACACGGTTATAAATGAGAGATAATTCTCTGGAAAGTAGATGTTTAACTAATGGTGTAGTTTATAAAGCGCATGTAACCGAGACAGTGTCTGGTAAAGAGAAGTACACATCGGCTCTTGCAGTATTGAATTTAAGGAACGCATCAGAAATCACAATAAGCCTTTTAACAAAGAAAAATATAGGCTTGAGATGGAGCATTCAAAGAATAGATTAAAATTTCACACCTTTGCAAATAAAGATATAGAGTTTTATATTTCCAACAAGTAGTGATACCGTTGTAAGAGTGCTCAATACAACGAGGTAGAGCCTAACACTATTAAGCAGGGGTAAAAAAGAAAAACCAAAACACTGCAGTTACCTTAGATATCACGTCCTATCTGCTGACGATTTTCAGACCGTAAGAAAATTTCTTTAATTACACTTCAATTTATAATCTACCTAATATATCTACAATATTTTTTACCATAAAATACCCGACCATCATTTTTAAAGTCTTTCGGTCCTTTCCTTAAAAGTGGTTTACAGCTACATCAAATAATTGACTGGTGGCTTATTGATACATTTTGTCGTCAATGATTACGTAAAATTGTATAAGCTTGACAGTGCTACTGAATTTAATTAAATTATTGGTACAACAGAATTTAAATATGCTCAAAAATAACGCTCTTTCCATTTTGTCGAAGCATTTCGTTCCATACTCGTCAGGACATTACCTGGAAACTGAATAAATTTAAAAGACATTGATATTATGAACTTTGAGTATTAAGACAGACAATAGCCAATTTAAACAATGAAAGTGTTAATACTACCTAATAGACGGAGAGATATGCTCCATATCTTTTCCTGTAAAAAGAAAACTAGACTAAAAAAAATAAAACATTTAGTGAGAAAAAGTAATATAGAAGCATTAGCCTTGTGCATAATAAAGCATCAAAAACATTCTCTTAGGCATACACGAATTTTGCTGTCGGAAACCAGATACGCGGTAGGCATTTCATATCATACCATCAAAGTAAAATTCCAGTAAACACTCAAAATCCAATTTAATACCAGCAGCAGTACAGTCATATGAATAATGGATCAAAGTTTACAAAATATCAATTCTCCTAGCCATACACGACTTGTGCTGTCGGGTCACCAGATACGCGGTAGGCATTTTATATCATACCGTCAAAGTGAAATTCCAGTAAAACACTTAAAATCCAAATTATAACAGCACCCGTACAGTCTTCTGAAGAATGCATCAAAGTTTAGAAAATATCAATTCTCCTAGCCATACACGACTTGTGCTGTCGGATCACCAGATACGCGCTAGGAACTTCATATCATACCATCAAAGTAAAATTCCAGTAAACACTCAAAATCCAATTTATAACAGCACCCGTACAGTCTGCTGAAGAATGCATCAAAGTTTAGAAAATATCAATTCTCCCAGCCATACACGACTTGTGCTGTCGGGTCACCAGATACGCGCTAGGTACTTCATATCATACTATCAAAGTAAAATTCCAGTAAACACTCAAAATCCAATTTATAACAGAAGCCGTACAGTCTTCGGAAGAATGGATCAAAGTTTACAAAATATCAATTCTCCTAGCCAAACACGACTTGTGCTGTCGGATCACCAGATACGCGGTAGGCATTTCATATCATACCATGAAAGTAAAACTCCAGTAAACACTCAAATCTAATTTAATACCAGCAGCAGTACAGTCATATGAATAAAGGATCAAAGTTTACAAAATATCAATTCTCCTAGGCATACACGACTTGTGCTGTCGGATCACCAGATACGCGGTAGGCATTTCATATCATACCATCAAAGTGAAGTACCAGTAAAACACTTAAAATCCAATTGATAATAGCAACCGTACAGTCTTCTGAAGAATGCACCAAGGTTTAGAAAATATTAAATCTTCTAGCCATACACGACTTGCGCAGTCCGATCATTAGATATGCTCGAGGCTTTTCGTATCAGAAAACTGAAGTTAGATTCCGGTTATCATTCAAGTCCAGCTTGTAACTGCAGTGGTGCAGTCCTTTGTAGAATAATTTTAAATTTTATAAAGTATTTAATCTCCTAGTCACAGAAGACTTCCGCTGTCGGATCATCAGATATGTGCTAGGCATTTTATATTGGATAATTGAAGTGAAATACCAGTAAACACTTAAATCCGATTCATAACAGCATCAGTACAGTCCTTTGTAGAATAATTCTAAACTTACAAAATATTTAATCTCCTTGTCATATAAGGCTGTCGGATCATCAGATATGTGCTAGGCGTATCATATTATTACATGAAAGTGAAATGCCAGTAAACACTCGAATCCTTGGAAATGGACCAAAGTTCACGAAATACTTAGTCTCCTAGCCATACATGACTTGTGCTATTGGAACATCAGATATGCACTAAATGTTAGATATCAGGAAATATTAGTGCGATATCTGTTATAGCTAAATATTGTTCTTCATGAACGTAAAAGCATGTTTTCCCCTTTTTCGAATTTTAAGTAGTGGCAACGAAGGTGGAAAGTTATGAAAAGGGACATAGTATTATTTTTATGAAAGTCGAGAACATTTGATAGTTCTCAAAGACATCGGATACGAAGCTGTGTAAAGGAATAACACCAGTGGGATATAGGATAGAAAGCAAGAGAAAATAAAAAGGTCAATTTGTTGTCATGAACTTGTCGCCAGCTGCTGTGTAGGCCAACTATGGAAGCAAATCCAGAGGCCTCTCAACCCCCACCTTGAAAACTATCCGACATTATTCGGGTGATTTAACTATATCAAATATGGGAATACTGATTGATGAGAGGGATGCCAGAAAAAAGGCATGGAATCTCTCACCTGAGAGCGACCAAGTAAGTAAGCATTAAGTAGAAGTTTAAAGAAATACATGTACAAAATAGAACTTGTAGCTGTAAAAATTGTCAAAAGAATGGAACTCATTCATCTTCCTCGAAAGAAATGATTATATCAAGATATTTCAAGGAAAATATCGACCATATTCAAGGTGAAGAAGAGAGGTCAAAGGATTCTTAAAAGAGTACTTTCCACACTTTAAGCTTAGCATCAAGGGTGTATGTTTACAACATATTTCTTTCAAGCCTGTACCTCTGATTATTAGCAAAGTCTTTAAAAAGTAAAACAATTTATAAAAAATTCATGTCAGTAGTACATAGGGTTGAGCAATACTTGTGGGAAAACTCACCGCAGCTTGCTGCAAGTAAAAGAAGGAACATTCCGGGTAAAGAAGAGAAAGTAATATGGCAATACCACTAAAAGATTGCTTGAGCTCTTTAGTCGTAATTGTACTAGATGTTCTTAAGTCACCAAGAAAGCACAACGGTGTAAAGAACGTTTCTGCATATGCACACGTAATGCGTCTATACCCTCAAGATTTTATTTATATGCCACCCGAGTTACAATGCAGTGCCTATCAACCAAACGTGACATCGCATTTTGCTCGGTTATTTCCGCGGAAACATAAATCTATTGATTTATTTTAAAATACCTGCTCAACTAAAATTTTGCAATCAGAGAATAAAAATGAAGGTTTATAACATATTTTAATGGGGAAAAAATGAAGGAAATGTAAATAACTATTATCTATTAAGATACGGATAGAGATTTTAACAAGAGAAGAAGATTAGTTGGAGATGGTACGATAGAGAAGGCAGGAAGAAAATGGAATATGAAGATTATCAAAGAAAAACGTTCATGATGAGGACATATAATCAGAAGACCAGAATGCGCATCAGCAATGTTCAAAATAAAGAAATTAAAAAGAAGAAGCTAAATATCGGTTTAAAGTAAACAAAATTGATTTAAATCAAATTTCCCAGCAGGAATTGCGACAAGCAGAAATTATAGAAGGCATTATCTATAGGTTTATTGCCTTCCTGCTGATATGTTCATACAAAGAACAATAATCCTGCTACTTTTAGTTTCTTTTCAAGTATTTTAGCACAGCCATTAGCTTTACATTTGCACGAGAATGCCAACTTAGATAGGGTACCTTGGCACAATTAGGGCCATAGATTTTTGAGGCGTTTGTATTTTAAAATGTACACGTCCGTTTTTATTTTGTTTATACCACCCAGGCCCAGTTTCATGAGACCCGGCTATCATATGCTAATGACATTTTTATTCAACATAGATTCCTTTTTGCTTCTCTTAATACCAGATGCATTATCTCTTTAACTGAGCGGCTAGTATACAAATTGTGTAGAACTGCATACCAATGTCTAACAGTGGAGGATTTGAAGCTGTTGAGACGACTTACTGATGTTACTAATGTACCAGAGTGTGTTATAATAGTGCTTCAACTTGTTCAGTTGGTGGCGCACACCTTCGAATTAATGGGTCACAGGTTCGAATGTTAATGAAGACATATTTTCTACTTTATCTGGTATTTTTGAGAACTGACTATTGTATTCACAAATGCTATCTGACAAAGATTTGAAGAGAAAGACGTCATAAAACAGAGTGGAGCTGTGATAAACCACATGTAATCCCCCACCCCCTACACACACACACACACACACACACAAACACCTACACACACTTCTTGATCCACCTCATAACTTAAGGAAGTGGATTCATCACCATCATCATCATCATATTCCGTTTTACGTCCATTTTACATGCTAGCATGTGTTGGACGGCTTTTTGAAGTTGACGTCCAAGCTACCCTATCTTTCACCAGGACTCTACTGACACCTTTCTGTTTAAGATCCATCCTTATCACCGCCCCCGCCCCCATGTTTTCTTCCCTCTGCCAGTTACTCTTACCACCTTGATTATTCTGTGGAGTGTTGAATATAATATCAAAGTACGCTTTTGCAACCCACAGTCATCCTAATCAGTATCAGATGAATTAACCTCCATGTAGAAAGGGAGATCCTAAGCGGTATTTTTCATAATTCTTGACTATTTCAAAATATTACTCATCAATACTCAGAGGCCTATCATCTTGCCGGCAAATTGAGATAGAAATGGCCACACTCTTGGAGAGTTCCGATGGTATGATAGTGGAGATCTCAATCAATAAGTGACTTACAGCTGGTCGCCAGAACTACTGCTGTTTCAGTTTATTTTTTATTCTGTTGTAAGCAAACAATGATGCCCTGAGATTCATTCATTGGTTATTTTCTTGCTCAGTTGTACAATCTCAAGTTGCATTTCGTTTCAGCTCATAATATGCGGAACCTTCTACTCCTATTACAACAACGATGTAGGAAACTGTTATTTTCAATTTACATACTGCCGGCGCCACAAATAGTGGACATAAGACGTAAATGTGCAATGACATACATAGCAGCAGGTTCAACAGATCACATTGGCAACAATATCCATAGTCAAAGAGGCTCTGAGTGTTGTAAAATTAACTACTCGTCACTATTAACATAAGTGATATCGATGAAGTTCTTTAGAACATGTATCGTTTTGCTCTATTTTCTGTTAGAATATTCTGTTCAAGCGTCCAAGACATGGCAAATAAATCGTACTAATAAGCGATTCAAACTCATGGATTTGTTTGGTACCTCTGATATTGCTACAAACTCGAGGCAAATTTGGCTGTACTCTAGAAACGGACATTTTATTGAAATAACTCGCAACGGTCTTGTAAAATCGACATCGGACAAGAACTCAAAATACGGTATGTATACCAATCACGTATGACAGCTATTATCAACAGCTGCGATTTTATGCGATGTTTATTATATTGGTAGCTTTTAATCAGTGGATTTTACGTACAATCTTCGTTAGGTAAAGTTATCGTATAATGTGCAGAGGTATTTAACATTGTTCAAGACACTTCTTGTACAGATGGGGACAATTTAAGGTGTCTATAAAGTAACGTGAATGGCAATTCAAAGGACTACTGTAGTTTAGGGTTGAATTGCGTAACTACTTCTAGGTGCACAGTCCTCTAGAAGTTTATACTGTGTTAATACGTCCGGCAAAGTTACTTTTTGGCACAATACATGTTAGTCAATGCTTCAATGCTTTTCGTCCTGTTTCTAGAAGTTTGTTTGCCTTCTTATAGCGATATGCAAACTCTGGTGCCCGTTACATAAGCGGTCAAGAGAGAATACAAAGACAATAGGAAATCAATTAACTTGTAGGCTCTGCGAGAGTCCTTGCTCAGTTTAACCACCAGCTGTTTGCATTTATGAGAAGAACATACTATAGTCCCAAACGATGAAGAATAAAGCTTTGTGTAACGACTATATTTTTGACTGCCATAGGGCTCAAGAAACGACCATTCTGTATTTATCGCTATCTATCCCCCCTCCCTCAACCACAAAGCACAAGGAAGCACTTTTTTAACGCTACGAAATTTAATGATCACTTTGATCTTTTGCAGGTGAGGTATACATTTACCCCCCTAAAATTTATGTCAAAACCTTACGTTTGAAACAGTTATGTTCCTTGTTTCGATAATATTTAAAGCCTGGATATCATACCGAGTTTACTCGTGACTGAGGTACACGATACAACGCGTTCAAACAGGGAATAAAATCAATGAAATGACATCTTACTTAATAAAGGGTACGCTTGCATGTTGGGCTATTGGAATCTACATTAAAAATGAGAATGAATTGACCATCAAAACTGAGGCATTGTGTCAATTGAATTACGTACACCAAGAGGGTAAACTTGTAGTTGAGTGGTCATCAGTAAAACTAACCCAGATATAACCCTAACCCGTTCCCCTAACCCTAACTCTAGCACTGTCTCTAAACGCATCCCTGTCCCTAACCCTAACCCCTAACCCAAGCCCTACCTCTATGCCAAACCCTAGCCCTTAGCGAACTTATTAGTGGCACCCACTCAGCTACCAGCTGACCCAGGTGGTAATTGCCATGAAAATGCTTTGCCATTTCAGTAGTGAGGTGTGATTATAGGCTATTACTGTACAAAGATTAGGAAAGTTTGCTTTTGAACATTGGTCACTTATCTGTTTTTATGTTTCGCGGTCTATATGTTGATGGCATATTTTTTAATGTCTGGAGGTTAATTTTCCAATAATGCCATGAACTGGCCAACTTGTTGTACCAATTCGAATCATAGGAACGAAGAGTAGTTATTTTCAACGATCAGAAAATGTATTGATTAGAAGCTAACAACACACATTCATGTTTGTGAATGTTATCGTCTATTTAAAACATCATCAAACATTATTATCTACAAAGATATGATAAATACAACATCATCAGACATTATTATCTACAAAGATATGATAAATACAACATCATCAGACATTATTATCTACAAAGATATCATAAATGCAACATCATCAGACATTATTATCTACAAAGATATCATAAATACGACATCATCAGCAAATGCACCCCCACGTAGGAACAAGAAACATGTAGCTTGATTGTTTTTGGAAACACTGAAAGAGATGTATCATTCTATCAAATACTACTACAATTTAGTTGAAATTGTCCTTCATACTCACCATGTGGTTTAGTCATTGAAACGCAAACTCTTTCAAAACGAATTTTTGGCTCGCTTCTGAGTACTAATCTATACCAGCTTAACATCATGTAAAATTCCTTGCTGTTAATCAAATTTTTCCCACGGAAATACTACTCCAGCATTCTCTCGCTTCCTTCTCAATACTGCTCCTTTATAGGGAATTTAGTTGTGAATGTTTCTTTAAAAGCAACTATCTATGAATAGGACTAGTTTCAAATAGCACTGACAGGACTCTTTTTGGAGCTTACTGCAAGATAATGCAACTGATCTAAAGCCTTGACTCCTGAAACACTGCAAGACTCATGTCAACTCTGATACGTCTTTAGTAGTGTACCACCGGGAAAGCCACATTTTGCCTTCAAGTAACTAGTACTATTTACAAATAAGCTTGAGAAATACTACTTTGTTTCAAATTTCAAAGAATATCAATTCTACAAAATGGCATCGCTTTTTTTATTCATTTGTCAAGAAAACATGAAGGCTACCTTTCAAAAACTGTTTCCTGGACTTATTTGAGTCTTAAGCCCATAATAAGCCAGATAATGGTCTAAAACAGGCTAACAATATAAACAAGTAACAGTTTAAAAGAAGCAGATAATCTAAAGGAAAGCTTTCCCAGAATAGTTTTAAGTCAGGCCTATCAACATTGCCTAGAACAAATTTTAACTATCCATTGGAAAGTTGAACTAGAAAAAGAAATCAAGTAAAGTTGGGAAAGCAATGAATTTCCTTACTTGACTCGCATTCGTATAAAATAAGTTCTTGTGTAGGGGACAAGAGTGCAGCTTAGAACGCAATGCGCCTTCTACTGCTAAAAGCCTGATCTGTGGCGAACTTTGGCTTTAATACCATTTCAAAATAACCTTAAGGTCGCAAATTCTTGCAGGTAGGAATGAGCAGTTGTTAGATAAAACTTTTGATGCTTTTTTTTTCAACATCCGTACCTTCTTCACCCTGCAACATGTAACTGTCCTGATATTTGTAGCTTTAGATACCCACAAAGTGCTCTTCCGTTGTTACAGTCTTGGGATATTGCTCTCCGATGCCTACTGTAGACGTGATTAAAATAAGAGAGCATTTCAAATAGAAGATTTCCAGTAAAAGGAGCAGTTGGGGATCAAACTATTATACTGTAGAATGTGGGGTGATATTTAGGTGTAAATAATTATATACCTTTAAAGCTTTGGCGTTCACATGAGTATTCAATCACTGGGTTTTTACAACGGTCACTTCTCTTACATGATTTCGATAGTGAACCTAACCTAGATTGGTATGGCGATCTTTTGCATCAATGTGAGACAATACAGCCCTTGTTTCATTGGACACAGGTCAATTCTCTTACATGATTTCGATAGTGAACCTTAGTGAGATTGGTATGACGGTGTTTTGCATCAATGTGAGAGAATACAGTCCTTAACTGATTGGACACAGGTCAATTCTCTTACATGATTCCGATAGTGAACTTAGTGAGGTTGGTATGACGATGTTTTGCATTAATGTGAGAGAATACAGCCCTTGACTGATTGGACATAGGTCAATTCTTACATGATTTCGATAGTGAACCTAACCTAGATTGGTATGGCGATCTTTTGCATCAACGTGAGACAATACAGCCCTTGTTTTGTTGGACACAGGTCAGTTCTCTTACATGATTTCGATAGTGAACCTTAGTGAGATTGGTATGACGATGTTTTGCATCAATGTGAAAGACTACGGCCCTTGTCTAGTTATGATCATAAGGCATAAGCGTTTTAAACTTGAACCGTCAAAATATTATAGATTGCGTCAAACGGGCTATAAATATTGTCTGACAGTAAGGATTATTACAGATAACCGTATTAGAGGTTATTTAGCAGATAGTTTCAAGTGGAGGGAGTGTGTTGATGACGTTCACCTATGATCATATTGAAGTTAGCTTACGTCAACACGAATGCTCCCCTTTTGTTAGCCGCTAACAGATTCGTGGTACTTTTTAGCGGCACTCGAATCTCTTGTCAAATGTTGCCTGTTTCCCCCCGAGCTGATACTTTCAATCGAACCTCGAAATGTCTGTTTGTAATAAAAATGAGGTACCACTAAAATATGGTGCCGTCTGAACCTATTCAAAGTGACTTTGATTAATTTTCTTTTGAGTTCTTCATCTAAAATTGTTTATACATTAATGTCACCATGTTAACAGCTTTTGATTAGATTATGGCAAATAATTTGAAAGCTGGTGTTAATCAATAGTTACATATTCTTGGTTTACAAACACATAGTTCTACCATAATGTAGATTTAACATGGATAAACAAAAGAAAATTCGTTAGACATACTTTATGCTAATTTTAGCTTAATGATACCAAGGGTAACAATTTGAGGTAATGTGTTGCGTAATAGTCCTTGGGAGATCTTTGTTCATCGACTTATGTGTAATTTGTAAGACAGTAAACTTCAACTTTCAGTAAGAGTAGTCACATTCAACATAAGTAAAATTTTCCGCTTTCACAATATGTAGATGTTGACTAGCTATTCTAGTAGTAGGTAATTTATGATAAAGACCTGTTAATTTCAATATTTTTTTACCTTTCAAAAGAATTTTACGAACAATTCAACACAGAAAAAGATGTTGACATTGTAAATTCAGGATGCTACTGTGAATATGTTGATGAAAACGTAACTGTATTACTAGCTAACACATGGTAAACGCTTCCGTCATTATTCTGCAATGATCACTGAGAAAGAGTAGGTCTTTCAATTAATTCAGGTATGTAGGCCGTACGTTAAGAATTAGAGTGGTTTGATGCTTGAAACAGGGGATTGCAATGTAGGGATATGAAATTCAGATGTGAAAAAGAATTGTTTGGCCTCATTAATAGCTTCTGACGGTGCAAATGTCAAAGCTTACGGTGCGTTGTATGATACTGTGTTTGATACCTTTCTTAACATGATGTATAATGACTTACAGATATGCCATTCGATACAGGATACAGTTCTGTAGCACTAATTTTAAAAAACCTGTGCAACGTAATGTGTTAGAAATTACCTCTGCTTGGTGGCATACACGATACGTAAGACAGTCATCTTCCCCATAAATCCCTACTTTTCGAGAGTATTTTATACAGCAATGCATTACTTCAACTTACATCATACCGCACTTGAGGTAGAGATGACAAGGTAGCTGGACACATATTTCATTTGATTTTTACAACATTGCTAGGGAATAGCAAATAAAACAACTACTCGATTCCCATCCGAGCCAAACTTATGTCAACAAATTTTGATCCCATCTTTAAAAAATTTAAATTCTTGAATAATATCTGAAGCTAAATATGTTAAGATATATTTCAGTTATCGTAGCGTAGTGATGATGTCATTGACTGTCACATCAGTCTCCAATGTGGTCAATTATCTATCAAACACCTTTTATCCTTTAATAGTGATTTCATAAATATGAATTGTATAAAAATATTGATGATGCTATGCTAAAGTTTATGGAGCCTCTTGTTTTACTTATTTAAGACCCTCATTTGCAGAAGAGCTGTGGAGCTACCTATTCACATCGGCTTGGATCGCTCTGTGTCTATACAACACAGATTTATTTTAAGTAAAAAGGTGTTAAGGGTAACTAGCAGAAATGAATTAATCTAGCTGCAAACACACCACTGGTCATGCTAGTCACTTAGGGGTAGAGGAAGATGACGTGTGACTGAGTATTCGGAGACGATCGTGTTGTGACTGTGGTGAAAATAGAGTCCGTTACGTTTTACGATCATCCTTGGACCTGTTTGCTTCTAAAATTATCATGAACAACAGCTATCAACTAACGTTATCGCTAATCGCTTATCCAGTCTCACTTTGATCCACAAAATGGCAATTCCAAAGGATTTGATTCAAAGAAAAAATCCTTAGCGGTGAATTGCTATAAACTGGAGGCAAGGGGCTCGCATACCAATATGTCATACTTGAAGAAACGCCCTTCTAATCCGAGCATGACTTAACGTTTCATATCATATATAATGACTCCAATCCTAACTCACGGTTCCGTACGGATCATATGAATATTATTTTGTGCTGCAGAGCTATAAGTAGAAAAACCTGTAGAAAATCTTCAGATAGTACCCAGACCCCTTATATTTATACTATATTATGTAAGGATAGTCAACAAGTCGTGTCGTAACACATTCGTTTTGGAATGTAAAGATGTATGGAAATTAAAATGCAAGAAAGTAAACCGATATTTGAAATAGTCTATCAGAGTACCATTGTGGTAAAGTCTATATAAAGCTGTTAACCTCTTTTCAAAGCGAATTAATAAAATGTTGGACGAACCGAGTTAAGTTTCAGAATAAAAGCAGAGTCAGGTAATCTAAGATATGAAAACTCCCTCGAAAGAAATTTTGAAATATCTCCTTGTCATAAGCAGTAATTAAATCGATAATTTAACACCATACTCTACTGCCTGTTATTTCGCATGTGGGTGTTACGCAGCCATACTTCTATCAACAAATTAAGGCTGTCATTCAATGGGAAATGTAACAACTGCCAAATACGTAAGCCTACTCGCCTCCCCACCCCCGCCACTCGAATTCCGTTTTTAGTGTTTCTCGTGGGTTAAGGTGTCTTACAATAATTTCTCTGTTAGTATCTTTGGCTTTCAATACTGCAACTGCTTCTAAATCTATGTTTCAATACGTATAAAAGTTTTGTTGACAAATTACAGGAGACAATGTAAGCATGCTTATTATTGCGTAGAATCAACGCGTCAAAGCATTTTTCTGAAATGTAAATGCTAACTGACACTAGGAAAATTAAGATCTGCTTGATTATTCTTGATATCTGAGTGTCTCTTGTTTTCGCGCTGTTGAGTGATGTCAAAGAGTGGTCCACAAGACTTTTCTTTCTTACAACAATCCCCCTCCTCCCAAATCATGTGTAAGAATGATCCTTACGGAACAGTGCGAAAATCCTACCATACTATTAGCTTTGACAGTGCCGTAACCACTGTGAGGGCTGGGGGGCTATAGCACCCCCCAATAATTTTCAAGGTGATTGAAAGAATGTTCACAGAGTTTACGTACCGTCAGTTGCCTAAGAGCGTAAGAATATGTTCTGCTTGATATATTGAGAAGCATTTTCAAGCATTGCATAGGCAAACCATCCTTTCTCAGCCACGCCCATGGGAAATGGAAAGCCCGCTTTAGCCCCCCCTATAATTATTTCGTGGTTACGGCACTGCAGTCCAATTCAGAGGGACTATTTTCCTGCCCGAGCTGACGAAAGATATACAGAACATGCCACAGAAGTTACAATGTGAGGTCTGATGCTAAAACTCCTCTTTCGTTAACTCCTCTCCTTGCTAAAATCTACTTGGCAACGTATACTTTTGCTTTCATTTCTCAATGCTGATACAAACTTTGCAAGTCGACGAAGATTTTTGCAGTTTGTATTGTGCGATAAGCTTTCAAGGCCCATCATTTCATATTTGCAACAAATAGAGACTGTCAGAGGTGCGCTAAGCAAAGCTGTTAAACATTGAAGGCAAGAGAATAGCGTACTGGATTTCTTACCAGAATGTTCTCAGCTCGAAACCGTTAGGAACAGCTGACAAAACTGCATTTAAAACCGGGAAAACTTGTGGTTTTCTTGATGGTAGCTGGGTTGTAAAGGTTAATGACGAATGCGAGGGCTTTGTAAATACAAGACTGCTCGATGCATTATTTATTCTGACGGAGAAAATACGAAACGGGTGATTTCCTAAGCCACAAAAATCCTTTTTTTAAGCCATCTATACGTTAATCTTGGCTACCATAAACTTTAAGGAGCTTGTACTTCCATGTATTACTGAAAAAACTTCAACACCGAGCAGAGACCATGGTATGGTCAGTTTATGGCCATTAGCAATCATGGAATACATAGTAACTCAATAAACACGAATGTATGTCGTGGTAGCGGGCATCAAAACCAGGACAGTGAAAGGTTCTAGTTTTGATCCCCGCTACCACCCAATAATTATTCATGTTTATTGAGTAACTATGTATTCCATGATCGATAATGTGTCTGCCTAAGAACTTATATAGTGCAGTGGTTGAGTCGGTGTGTTCGGTGCAAGAGGGTCTAAGTTGATCCCCGTCAGCACTACATGCATTCATGTTTATTGAGTTACTATGTATTCCATGATAGCTAATGTGTCTGCCTAAGAACTTATATAGTGCAGTGGTTTAGTGGATTCTCAAAAGCATAATAAATAAATATATGTATATATATAATAAATGCAATGCAAAACTCAAGAAATACAAATGTTTATACACATTTTTGATGTCGTGATGAAGGTCATATCGAAGCACGAAATGTAGTGTTTCTTGAGTTACATTATATACATTTATTTACACATACGTATAGCAGCCACAGACGCATATGAAGCCCTTATCTATCATGAACATTGTTCATTGTTCCATCTAGGTACTGCGACGTAAAATGGGATAAAAAGACTTATACAAGGATATTACAGCTAAATGAACATGATCATCGTATTTCTTATGACGAGTTCTTTATTTCTATAAAATGTTCTCTATTTTTTTAACATCTACTCAATAACATGTCATTTTAAATCCTCTTTTCTGAGTGTAAACCATTTACAGGTTCTCAGTACAGAGGATCTTTTCTGCTGCAGGAGTAGTACTTGCAAGAAGAACTTGTGTCCGTTTACATTGCATACACGTTGAGGCTGAGCTTTAAGTTATAACAAATGTTTGTGTTATAAACTCCTGAAAATATCTTATTAAACTGGTTCACAATAGCGAGACAAAAGTCAAAGTCCCTTATTGTATGATATTCTTGATGGTACAAATCATCAGAAGAAGATTGAAAGCGAGGAACAAATCTTCATACACTCCAGAGTTTTAAAAAGGGTCAACTGAATTAGGGATGCATAACTGTTGCTGTGTTTTTGCTGCAATCAACAAATGAAAAGAAGTGGCCTCTTGAGTGCAAAGCAACAGTTTTCTTCCTTTGACGTGGAAAAGTTCGAGAAGTTCGCCAAGCAGTTACAGAGCTAGGCTACAAGTCTGTTATAATTGACAAAACTAAATTAGCTCACCAAATGGTGAAAGACGAAAAACTTAAATAATATATTAAGTTCGCACTGGTGCTGAAATTTCAAGAATCAGCATAACTGATTGCGAAATGCACTCACTACGAGACTTGAACTGCTTAAAATAACTGCCAAATGCAAGAACAGACGCAGCCATATTTTTTATCACCGACATCTCTTCTATCTAGTTTATTGATCCAATGACTGACAACGTAAAAGGGGAACTATCGCCTCAAACGTGAGGAGATGAGCAATTTCACCGATTGTAAATAAGCACCTCGTGCTTAAATACTGTGGCCCCTACAACATTCAGTATCAGACTATGAAAAGTTGTCATAAAAGACTCTTCAGTGCAGTGATTAGGTTCGATCCCCGCCACATACATTCAGGTTTACTGACAGAATATAAATTTAAATATGTATATATATTTACCATTGCTAGCTTGCTTGATACAACAAGGTAGAGCCTGATGCTGCCAAGCCGTGGTATAGAGAAAAAGTGAAATGTCGCAGTACTTTTCATACTGTTGTATGCGGTATTTCACTTTTCCTTTTTACCACTGGTTAGTAGTACATATATATATTTATATATATATAAACAAATATATAGCTATATAGATACATATATAGATACTAAACTTACAATAGAAAAAAATAATATAAAAGCGATAAGAAGAAAAGCTATACCTTAAGTTATGACATTTTACACGCTCCAGTGCAGGCTGGCTTTCTGAAATTAATGGTCTCAACGTCTGCTATCTTCATTCGATTCACCTTGATCTCCTTTATTGATTCATGTTTAATATTGTATATATATATATACATTATACATATATACGTTATAGATTAAGTAGCCTAGAGCAAGTCAATATTTTACTTGCTTTTTCATTAATTATGGCTTTTGCTTTTTATTTTATATATGTATATACATATGTAGTTTTTAAATATATTTTAAAAATAACTGACCTCTCTTACGAAGGTAATGTTTACCTATTACGTAAGCTGTGTGTATATGTATATACATGTATGTATATATCTATATCTATATATATATATATATATATATATATATATAATAAAACTCAGACAGATAAAAACATGGCTAAAAGAATATGTAACAACAGTAAAAACCACGGCAGGTTGCAAACTAAGGGTGCTGGTGGTGGTGAGAATTCGGGATCGACTAGCCGGATTGTCGACTTTACTATTGCACTATTTAGTGCAA
>JAAAKL020006131.1:0-18375 GCA_010016065.2 Carybdea cf. marsupialis auct. non (Linnaeus, 1758)
ACGAAGATACTACGAAAATACTAAGAAAATAATACAAAAATACTACGAAAATAATGGCATAACCACACACAAACAAAGCAAAGAAAGGGGTACAAAACCAATTAGTATCAAAAGACTTTCATTGATAGAAAGTGAAACCTAGGAACTACAGTGAGAAACTAATTCAAAGTCAGACTGACTGACGTCCCAGACGTCCGACCGTGCTCCAGTATAGCAGAGTAAGATTACCGAGACGATTCCCAGTTAAAGCCAAAATCTACAAATGATCAGAGAGTAGGTAAATGGCGCCTTGGTTGACCCAGGTAAAAAGCTCTTCTCCACTATTCTCCCAAATTATATGAGTTTGTTAATCTTCTGGGTCCACTATAACTTTGCAGTAATTTTTTCTGCTAAGAGACTAAACTATTAATTTTATATTTAATATTCAGTTTTATAGGAAACCTTCAACTGTCGTGAAAATTCTCATAAGTGATCATTAGCCCATTAACAACTAAAATAAGGATATTGGTTCATCGCGCGAGCAATAAATAGCGGCTGCTGGATGCCTGCTCAGAAACGCAAAAAAACATTAGATTTTGCCATCACACAAACATGGAAGACATTACCGTTAGTGTGATAACGCCGCTGGAGACAGAAACTATACATTTGATTTTTATACGGAGAATAAAGTCTGTTTCGCCCAAATTTTATTTGTTATCTCAGCTCAGTTAAAACTCTGTTCGATTTTTGCCTGTGACAAAACTGTTATTATGTTATTAAAGCACTTCCCATTTACTGTAGAAAATTCCTTCTGTTTGATTATTTTAAAAAACTGTGACGCAGTAGAAAGTTGTCACGGATAATAACTTTGTGATTAGAATACTCATATATGGTGCTGGAAGATCCATTTTAGGTACTGCCCATTTTAGACTTAGTTAGAAAGGCGTCCAAGAAAAAGACGCACAGCTGTTGCATTCTTTGCCTAATTTGGTAGCGAGTTCCAAAGGATTAGTGCAACAAGGCCATAGGTTCTTATACGAGATTTAACGTACATTTAGTCGATAAGTATTTGGAGAACGAAGGGCTCTCTGAGGTGTATACTGTAATAATATATTTCTCCATACCACAGGGAGTTAAAATAATCTAAATTAGAAGTGATGAAGGCATGAACTAGAATTTCCGTGGACTTCAAAATAAGAAATTTTCCTATTTTTGCTATACGCTTCAGCTGGTAGAAAGATGATCGACCAATTGAATTGACTTGTTCAGACATGGAGATGTATTTGTCAAAAACTACATAGATATTTCTTTCAGAACTCCAGTTTTACTTACTTATTATTATCATTCTTCATTTTATTCTCTCATTTTGAATTATAACATGATGTCCCTTTACAAAAAAGTCGCGTTTAGTACATTTAATTCTCACGTTTTTTACTAATATACCATTCCTACCTCAGGTATAGAATGTATAGAATGCAAAAAGATTCTAGAACTTTGCCTAGGAGATAGAGCTAGACGAGCTTTGGACTATGCCTTTATCTTCCGCTGTGGAGCTGTTCTCAGTCTAGTCTATCTAATTTATCGTCTGCAAAGGTGGTTTCAGCATCTCTGTACACTAAGCTCTTCTTTGAATGCTCTCTAGTTCAGTGCCTATATACACCACTTGGAAAATCACTTCGCAGTAATCGAGCACAGTAAGAACCATACCTGTGTTGAAAGAATTCGTTTATTTAAAGTTCAGCAGGCTTCAGACAAAGCGCTAGCGTCTAGTGGTTAAGGAGTTGGACTCAGCTGCCAGAGGTTTTTGGTTCGAATCCCTCTTAGCCCTATAGACACTTACAATGTCGCTAACCTGGTTCTGAAGGCGTCGAAGGGTTACAAAAAGCACAGCTCTTTCTATGTTAAATAATAGTTTATTAGTCTGAAACCAGTGGGATATATTGTCACTATCCAGATTCCGTTTGATTTTGATCTCAGATAATCCCAGAAATGCAAAATTAACAACAACATTCTTAGCGTACAGATGGAGACGGAATGCCAGATCTTAGGTCATTTTCATATAGGATAAACAGTACTGGAATCATAATGCTTTCCGGCAGCGCAAATATAGAGTCGATTGCTGATGTACTAGCAATTTTCGATGTTGTTGAGAGATAAATTTTTTAAAATTGAAAGCAGTTCCGTTTCTATAAAATTTTTGCAGTTTAGCAATTGAAGCTTCGTAAGAAAAAGTGACATGTCTTTTAAAATCTTTAACAGAAATTCTTGAAACAATTTCTTTATTAATGTTTCTCCTTATCAGATATGTGAATCAAGCGAGAGTCGCATGAGTTGAATAATGCCGCCTAAGACAAAACTGACAACTACTTTGGGGTTCTTTGTTAGCCATTCTTTGATATATATAGTTGCTGAGACTTTAAATTTGCCACCATTTCCAGTAAATTACTTTGCAACACAGATATTAACCTATTGTTATCCATCATATTGTAACCTCCTGTGTCATTCAGTGCAACAACTCTTGTATCTTTACGTTAATCGAACTGACGATAATAAGAGATTTACAACCTAGGTAATGCTTTGGGCAATAACACTATCACCGTCCATAAACGGACATGCTGTGATCCTATATAAACATTTCACCCTCTTCTTCTTCAATCTTCTAATCAGTTTAAAACAAAATCAAACAATGCAAAGTGTTAGTTTGGAAAATATGTTTGGAAATAATATTCAGTATTTTAAGCAACCGTGTTAATCTACATACAGTTTTTGTAAATAAATTATTAGAAAACACAGCAATAGTTTCTTCTCGGTGATCATGTCTCCTTGCTCATTCTTGATGGCTTTTGGTGCTGTTGCAAAAGCCTTGAATGCTCTTTTTAATATTCTTCAAAACACTTTTGCATAACTATAATTAATCTATATTTATTTGCAATGGTACTTACGTCTCTATTATTTTCGCTTTACTCATAACTGGTTTTCTAAACACCCTATAAACTGTCCAGTCTGCCTCTGCCTCAGATTGTTTGCTTTCCTTACACTAAAATCCTTTTTATTCATGAGATTATTTGTTTCGTGTTTTAACCAGAGACTTCTTACACCTCGAAAAGCTTTGAGGCGTTATGATGCTTATTTACTATACTTTTGTAGCAATGTTCTAAGTGTCCTTTTGCATACAGTCCTGTTGGGCGTATACGATTACTGAAAATTTTGCATTTAGCATGGGTTAAATGTTTCAAAGAAGACAAGAAAATACAGCAGATAAGTACAAATGCATCTTGCTATCTTTTAACACTCATTGCGTTACATCAGGTACAAGAGAAGTTAGTATCACAGAGGATCAGTATCCATACTCAGCATGTTTTCTACTCAGTAGTGAACACTGTTGTGGTGGTTAACTCTAAAAAGAAAAATGTTTATGCTTAAATTAGTAAATGCAGCTTATAATATTAAAATGCTATATTTAATGTGTTTGGGTTGGTAACTGGGGTAAGTATTGGAATGAAATTAAATCTTGATGCTATATATAGTGGGAAACAGAGTATTTATATATGAAAATCGACTAATGGAGACAGAAATAGTTCAGCCAACTTTGAATTATACCAAAAATGCCCGACGAATATTTAAATGTATAACAAAAATCAGGAATTTTTAAATTTGACTAACGCTATTTTATGAACGATGTAATGTAATGGTGTGAAAATAAGTCCAAAATTAAATATTCATAAGGGGGTGTGATCATGTTCATACAAATGCATAAAGCCAAACTAAAAAACATATTCAAAGCGGCAGAGTTCTGATTTAGTATTTTCCCCAGTGCCATATATTTTCAATAAAACCCAGAATTTTACAATGAATGTGTAAATAACTAAGCAACAATTACCTACTCAATTAAAAACAAGCGGCAAATATTTGAAATCTCTTTTTAAATTTTTAATACTTTATCTGTTATGGAAACTAAAGTGGTAAGACACATACATACACACATACAGGTACAAGTCTTCAAACAGGTATTATTGACATTGTTACTAGAAACCTTGATGCAACAAGGTAGAACCGAATATTACTGAACAGTGGCATTTTGATATTTAACACTGAATCTCAAAAAGTCTCAGAACGAAGGAAAGCACCGCGGTTGTCCCTCCATAGGACAAATGCTGTATCGTACGTGAGTAGTAGGAAAAGTCGGTGTGATCGCTTTATTGATTTGTGTACCTAACCACAAAGAATGAGCTCCAGTAAATGCTAGGAAAGCAGCACTATCTGCTCGGGCATAATTGGGGCTGGATTGATAGTTATTCTTAGGATAACTTAGGATTTAAGTTTAACCACTTCCTCGTCTAAGCTATCATATAATGAGCAGATTTTAGAGTAGCGACGCAGGAGTCCGCTGTTGACGCCTGTATCATAAAAAGTGGACAGAAATCTTTCGAGGTTGGCAAGGACATCTGTGATGGTACGTGTATAGCAGGTCGTATCGTGCAAATCTGCATAAAGTAACATAGACACATAAATTCAGCATGGACAACAACGCATGTGATAAATTTCCGGAAACGTTCAAGAATAGACAACTATCTTCTACTTCCAGTACAGTATACTGGATGTTAGAATGCCTGGAATTTATTAGAGAGCGCTAGAAAACAAAGAGCTGAAAACAGAGTAGTGCCAGCGTAAATCTGTAAATATGAGGTCTAAAAAATTAAACATACTTGATATTTCAGATCGTTTCATGATAATAAATAAGCAGATAGACAAGCAGCGGTCCAAGGGCCGAGCCAACAACACCCCATCTGGTCAGTATAAAATAATAGATTTATAGCCACATGGTGCAATTTTGTTAAAGGTATATTTCAATTAATTTGGAGTTTTCAAATACTTTTCGATCTAAAAAATCTTACATTACGGCTTTTAGTTTGAATGTTAGCTGCTGTGCAACAACGTCCATTTTTGCTGGGTAGCCTGAGACGAATAGGTGGTGAAACTCGGTGGGCAAAAAAGGGTGATAAAAACGGATTGGACGTATAAAATGTCATAAAATCTGCAAACTGTAATATGTCACAACTCTGATGCTATTGTAAACAAATCGATAGAATTAATTTAATGAATCATGACAAAATAATAGGACATCATTATTAAAATACCTGCAGATGTATTTAACATCTAAGTATTTTGGTGTTCCCCAACATGGATCGCCGAATTCACGATTCGAGGCTCTGATGGTACAATGCCCTCTTTTCTCACAGTAAACTTTCATTTTATGAAGAGAACTTCCTGCACGACAATTTGCATTGTAGAGTGCCTTAAAAAGAAATTTGTTGCAATCCACTCGGTTAGTTCGTCCGTAATTTGCAGAGACAATGTGTATGACAGAATGACGTCCGCATTTTATGTTGAGTTGGTGTCCTTCGCATGCCTTTACATGATAAACATGATTGGAAGCAGCTAGAGAAGAAAGGGAGAAATGCTAGGGTTACTAAAATATATCAGCATAGAATTTATCAAAAGGGATTTTTGAACAGGGTCGACTGAATAGAACGTCAAACCCCACCATCGGTGATTGGCTGGAGTGGAGTGGTCAAAAATCAACTGAAACCTGAGCTACAAACTGTTAATTTTGGAACGAAAAGGCCATTTAAACAGACGAATCTCAGAAGGAAACAATCCTTTGATCCCTCTCTTTACACTCTGTAGGATGACTCTGTTTAATCTAGTATCTCGTTTATCTCTCAATATCTCTCAAAACAAATACCTTATATTAAATGTACAATACAGATTTATTGCATTTGATTTTGAATTTGAGAAATTTACAACAAAATAATCTTTCGACGGTATTTTTCATCATTAAATCCTCTTTTAAAAGAGTTCAACGTGAACAAATATTCGTAGGCTTTAATATAATCCCTGGCAACACAGATATATCATGAGTGTGTTATTGGTTGAAGCTAAGAATTGTACTGTTCATTGCTGATATTGACTGTGTGTTAATTTGTTTCATAACCTGGGTCATAACAAATCAAAGTTCGGATTGTCTTTTTATTATTTCCCTCGGTGGTGTGAGTGTTTTCTTGCCAATTTTTATGTAGCGGTACAGCGCTGCAGGTACGACCAAAAATATTTGAGACTGATTTACCCTCTTTCCCCTCTCTAGCTACGGTCTTGCACATTTTCACTATAAGGGAATGACAGTATCCAAAAAAGAAGGCCAAAACGGTGAGTGATACCACATAATCTTCGTACAAGTTTGTCAATTGTACTTTCCAGCACAAAATAAGAAGTTATTGGAATGCCTCAGACTTACTGGAATGCCTTACTTGACTTATGGTAAACAGTTATCTGTTTGTTCGAGCAGTGATGGAACGCCAGACTGCTCTGTCAGCCACAGCCACTGCCCTGATTCTACTGACAGTACTTGGGGGTTCAGAGTGTCAAATATTAAACACACACATTGCAGTAATCTTTGGTTAACATAACCTAGACGGTAATATTCAGTTATTTACTTACTTACCAGGAGAATAGATAAAAAGTGTTTTGCTTATGACAATGAAAACATCGTTAATGGTTTCACACTAAATGTCGGTACAGTTATTGAAAGCTAGACATATGTAGCAAACTATGAGTTCATTTTAAAATTTACGTTACCTGCTCTCAGGACCTATTAACTACTATAAAGATTTTTTGCTCACAAATTTTCTTGATAGGCGTGGCCCTTAAAGGTTTCTTAGGTGTTTTCCCTTTTCCGTTGCTTTTTACTTCAAGCAATACAAAGTGCTTCTTTTATGGAAGATATGTAAAACTATGGAAGAATTTCCATATGTATAGGAAGATCTTTTCAAGTTCCAACCACATCACCACGAGTACTATCAACGATTCACAAGCTATTTGCTGGGGTGACGCCTAGGCTTCATTAGCCAGTCATGACTTCTGTATGCTGAGCTACAAAAGAATGCGACAATTCTTAGTTCATTTTACATGAAAAGTGACTGTGAGCCCAACGCATCAAGCCTGCAGGCTAAAGGGACCTGAATTCTAAACAAATAATCTAATATACTAATTAACAAACAGGAACCTTACCTGGTGCAGAAGCTGCAAAAAGTATCAAGAATACAAGACCCAAAAGGTTCTTCATTATTGTTTTCAAGCGGAGCCCTTCTATCGCTGTCTTGAAATCTTAATAGACAATAATGTGAGTCTACTTAAATACTGCAAGTATCTATTGAAAAGCAAATATGTATAGAGAAATCTGATAGGTGATGGACACTACCCCCATTCACTACGATTTTCTTTTGTTCTTTATTGAAATCAGGTATCAATGTTCTCGTTGTATGTACTCGAAGATTAGTGATAGTTGAAATCGAATAACAAGATGAAGAACGGATCCTTAGTATTCTTTATGGATTTATATGTATTACATTACAGAAATTTAGAAAGTGGGTGAATAGCGATTTAAGTCTTATCCAAGAAGGAATTCTTAAAATAGAGATTTTCAGTTTTTGCGGTATCAGTGGTCAGATACAGGCGGGGGTTTACTGTCATCCTCGTCACAGAGACAAAAGTGGTCTTTATACATCTAATAAACTTTAATTTTGGATTCTTTGCATACCATTTATCTATGTTTGTACTTGAGAAGCTTCGGTTCTTTGATATGGATGTCTAACGGAAACGGTTGTTTGTCAAACCGTATTGCATACACGGATGTCTTTCCTTTCCAAACGCTGTTCTCAGGAGATAAAAAAACGCTTTAGAGAACTTTTAGAAACTTGAAAGTATTGCTAAACAAGTAATGCATGAGCCTAGATGTATGATTAACTTAAGCATGTGCAGAAGAGCAATAACTTGATACCATTATTTCTTTGTATTTACATTTAAAGACACTTGATGAAATTGGCATTATAGGCCTTGTTAATATGAAAATTAATACCTCAGCAAGTCAACCGCCTTCGGATTATTAACGGGTATTGAAAACAGTACAAGAATAATTTAAGTAGCACGATTTAAAGAAGTAAGAGATGCCTACGTCATACAACACAGAGTGACAAAAAATACCAAAAATAAAACAACAGGAATCAATCTCCTAGCATGAGTTGTCGTACGAACTTTAGTACGTTCTTCAGATTTGGTAAAAAGCAAAAAAGCAAATCGTCTTAACGAAAATGAAATTTATAAGAACGTCTTTGAATATGCATGGTTTTAAAATGGCGCTATATAATTGGAATGGACAAGAAATGTAAGGTTTAGATAGATGTATTTTTGCCAAGTTTCTTTTACCTTTCCTGCAGGCGTTTTGTTATTGCTGGTATTTGAGAGATCTCTGTATGCGGCAGTTCAGATACGTCAAAACCAAAAAGAACTTTTAAGCTTCCGAATTTAAAATGAGAAAATCATGGGGTGTATTAGAAGACAATGTGTCTAGTCTCCCAGACTTTGTTGGTTATTTCAGTTTGGGAAAACGAATGCTTGACATTCTGTTGAGGTTTCAGTGGTAAAATTCAATTTTCTTCTTTTTCTGCTACAGGATAAACTAACAAAACTTTTGGATGTAAGCTGTCAATCCTACACGCCTAACAGCAATTTCCTCATAGTCGGACCTTATCCATACTGCATTCCATTTGAAGGGCTCCGATCGAGGGTCTAGTATGCTCGTGGCATAAATTAGAACAAGACTGTAACAAAAAGTCACAGCATAAACACCTTGTAACAATCCGTTATTGGAATACTATCAAAACGTAAATCAAATTTTTTAGGCATAAAGGATAAAAAGAAATAGAGATGAGTGCAAAAAGTTAATGTGGATTCAATATACGCAATTTTTGACAAAGTGACTTTTTATAGGGTGTACTTGTAGCCCCATCTTTAGCACCGTTTAAAGAACTTATATTTGGAAAATGATTATAAATCAATTTAAGTAAAAGTTAGAGTTTTAAACGATATTGGCCACGTAATTCATGAAATATAACGAAAGCTGAGAGCAGAGAGCTGAGTTGAGCCGAGAGCTGAGTTGAGCAGGGAGCTGAGTTGAGCAGAAAGCTGAGTGAGAGAAGAGAGCTGAGTTGAGCCCAGAGCCAAGAACTGAGAGCTGAGTTGAGCCGAGAGCCAAGAACTGAGAGCTGAGAGGCGCTAGCCCGCCTCGTTTGCGTGGCAGATACAGAGTCATATACAAGATCACGAATTTGGAGCCTAATAATTTGGCCAGTCGATGCGACCAAATCCTAATTCCAATCCCAATTTATTTCATATGCATTATCCACTTTTGTCTTGGCAGCCAGATATTAGAAAGTTGGTATGGCATAGGGTGGAGTTACAGTAAGCAAGCATGGATTTAGAAAGAGAAAAGGTGGTTTTTTAGTTTCAACAGTGGTGTTGTTTGGTTTTAGTTTGTTCATGTCATTAGGAAAATATATTGTGCTTGCTCTTGACTTAGGAAAAAGCCCACAGTCTTCATTCTGCAACTATTGCTAGACAATTTCTGGAACTGTATTGTTGGATTGTATTCAAAGTGCATGCATATTACAGCAAGCTCGTGTCCAAAAGCATCTCCACCATATCTAGCAAGCCTCTTCAATGTCAGGCAGCGTTCATCCGTCAATTACACTTTCTCCAAACAGAGATTAAAGTTGTAGGTCCTATCTTTAAACTGCCTTCCCCTGTTATTAATGGCTGCCTGAACATAAATGAACTGCTCTAGGAAACTGAAATCTTTCAATTTAAACCAAAACCTTTTGAGGTTCAGAAATCTTTGAGTAGACTTTAAGAGAAATCCCTCTAAATAACGTAACATGACTCCTATTACTCATCTAAGTATGCATCAATACAGTAGAATCTTAAACACGTTGGCTTTATACGCTGCAACTTTTATCTTTGTAGTAACACTTCGGTTTAACCGCACTCGTCTCTAATCTTTTTAAGAAGTATTGTTTGATATCTTTAGTATTTCAAGAGCGTTGCTACAATTTCTACACGTTGTGATTCCAAGGTATCCAAAGCTGTCCACAACTCCAAGCCGTTTCCCTCCCATAGATATATTCCTATTATAATCCGGTAATCTCTATGGTAAGGCATGCATAGCTTTCTCATTACTTCAGTCGATGGCTTGTAATAGATGAGTAACTACCTAGGAGAAGATCTTCTTCTTATCTCCGCTTCTCAGCAAGACGATTGGCATAATATGGGTAATTAAATTCGTCAGCCAGCATAAAAGTTTTTTATGTGGTTGGGCAAATTGATTGAGCAATTGAAGAGCTGGTCAACTCAGTTTTCCGGCTGAGGAGGAAAAGGCAAAACCTGGAGGGACAATGCATGTCCAGAAATAAGTAAACGATTTGAAAGCCTTTCCCTCTTATTGACCGAAAAGTCGTGCAACAGGTCCGGGGGAGGGGGGAGGATGTAGGGTTGAGGCCTGGTAAACACGAGTAATCGTCTCGGTAGCTATATTTGAACAATAAACCATTTACTTGTTGACGTCGCTTGGTTTCGTAATTTGTGTTAAAAGTTTTGGTCTTCTCTCGTTATTAATCGTGGAAAAACTTGTTTTTGTCTAGTGATGATATAACAAAAGTAAGTTAAGGCACGTGAAATTGGGAAGGGCGGCAGTAGGGTCATGACTCATAGTTATCTATTAGCAAATGTAATGTGATTTAAAGTTGAAGGTTATTTCCAAACATGTCTTAGTCTTTTTGCTTTGTTTTTCAGTTGGCTTAAATTATTACCACAGGATTAGAGAATCAACCAAGGTTCGTACCGTTTATGAGTTTAACAATGCACAACCAATGAGTTAGTTACGCATGCTAGTACCTAATCATACAAAAATCATGTGCCTATTACGCCTCTTAGATAAGTCTTACAGTGCATTAAGATATTTTAGGTCTCTTACACTGTTTAAGATAAGTGCAATACCGAGACTGGTAAATATAACTTGGCAGAAACTGTTAGTTAATGAGTCCAATTTTGATGGTGTTAGAATGTCAAAAATGTCATTAATCCTTACACTTGCTGAGATTTTCAGATTAATAGATTAAACATGGACATACTTTCCAGACACTTTTGTTGATGCTTTCAACTTGTACAGCTGTGTAGTTGTCTAGTTGTCATATTTGGAAAATTCAAGGACTCTCTGTTTCTGTCTGGTTACTCGTATCACAATCTTCATGTTTTCTTAGGCTGTATTGAAAGAATCTTAACAAATTACAGTGAGGCCATTCATAATTCAGTCTCTGTCGCAATGACGTTTCAATGCATTCAATCACACCATTCATCTATCATTCCTCTCCTTCTGCTTGTGGAATATTTGAAGACATGCCGACTCTAACGTTAAATGAGATATAAAATTCCTCCATAAAAAAATGCTGATTAACTTCTTGAAACCGGCTTTGTTTAGTAAATCAGTACTTGTAAAAATTAAATCGTAACCATATTAAGTTTCTAACTTAGATTTTCATTTTCATTTTACTATTATCTCATATAATAAACCTCCAGAAGTAGTTGGTGTCAATTATAAATTCTTAGGTCTAGAGTTTTACCTAATTGTGTAGCATCTTTGTAACAGATCACCAAAAATTAGAAACACCGCGATCCTCGTTGATAGAGAGACAAGATGTTTACTTGCAAAAAGCTTTGACTGGGTACCTCATGAGATTTTTAATGAAATACGTTTTTACTTTTATAAGCAATTCAAATCAACAGCCTTGACTATGAAGAAAGACAGTTCTGCCGACCATGTTTCAAACTCTTGCAGCTCTCTTACATGCCAAATGAACGATGCTTGACAGAATTATAGCACGAAGATCAATATGAAAAATGCAGGGTCGTCACCAAAGATTAAATTTAGAAATGAAATAATATGAGGCCTGAGTATTGATAATACAAATAATTCAACTACTTGGGCTCAAAGAGTATCATTTCAGACCTAACCTTTGAAGTTCTTAAAAACACTCTGCAACTTTCACAGGAAAGATTTGTGGGTTGGATGGCAGCCCTTCCATGGTCAAGGAGTATAGCGTGGAGAAACTTGTCTCCAAATATTCATTGAGGTGCGTGTCGATATCCACAGATGTACTGATGTTAATATGGTAACTAAAGAAATAGGTCGCTATAGGTTAGTTGATAGAAGAACACGCCACATTGGCAAAGTTCCCAGTGGCATAAATTTCACTTTTCTTTAATGTATCTTCAGGCTGATATTTGAAATCCTCTACTCTCAAACACTCAAGAGACTCTATAGTATCAAGAACGTATTAACCAAAGATATCCTCTGGTCTGTGCATGGTCAAACAAAGATTTTTCTATGACGCTGATAAGGGTGTCCTATGCCTTAATTATCCCTAATTGGCCCATGTTCTGTTAATTTAGCTACACTCAAAAGAATACTCGCAAGCTGTAGGTATTTAAGCAAAACTGCCTTGGGTAATATTTAGTTATTCGTGGCACTACTTGGCTGGTAAAGTTATTTTAAAAAGTTCACGTTCGTGATACATCAATTATTATAAATTCTAGTTGGCTCTATGTCAAACGATTTTTAAATGAGAGTATATTTATGTGTGGCGAAATAGGGAGCTTATGCTTCCGTCCCGCTGAAATGAATGGCTCCACACCCATAAAGTACCGAGGATCACCCTGAATCAAAAAACGTTCTTAATGTCACCCTTTTTACCCTAAACAAGTAACCGTAAAATGTACTTCGACAAGAAATATTTGCTCTGACACATTTTTTTGTTGGACATGTTTGATGTTTGATGCCACTCACGGACGGCATGTCAGTCAGTCCTTTGAGTTTTAATGATCTTACCCCTTGGCTTTAATCCAAAATTTTTACCCAAACATCTATCAAGATCCTATCGTTGAAGTTCTCCCTCAAAACAAAAAGGAACCATAGCATCAATTAAACTGAAGTCTTTAAAGCCTGATCAACACGGGGTGCCTTTGGAATCTAACAGTTTATTTCAAAACACTAGAGGTTTCGATAAGAATTAAGTCAGTAGTATCATTGATCAAGTTCAAGGGATGTGAGCAGTCAATCAAGTCAATATATGATTTGAAAGAACAAAGTACATTCAAAATCTGTGGCCTTGTTTGAAAGGCAAGATAGTTTACTACATGTTGTGTCAGAGTTCTCTTTTATTCTCCATACAGGGAGGCCTTGGCGGGGGTACTGTGTCATTTTAATTCAAATCTATATGGCCACTTTGCACCACTCTTTCTGTTCAGTGGCACGGTACCGAACTTTTGTAAACAAATATTACTACACCCTTATTTTTTGCAAGAAACACGTTTTGAAGGTTAGGGCTAAAGTTTTTCAATCTTTCAGACATTCTCACGGCTAAAAGCTTCTCCGTGCTTTTTTAAGTAACAAAATAAGAGATGTATAAACATAGAGCTAAAGGGGCACATTTTCTTGTCCGAATCATATTCGCAGGCAAATAGCATCAAGAAATCAAATTATGTAACTATAGGTCCTATAGGTAATGTTGATGCTGCGTTCGAACAAAATTTACTAAAATGACTATATAAAATAACACCGAACCCATTTATATCATACAAGGTCATTTAGTCATCCGACACGCCTTTTAATAATGGGCACGAAGCTTGTAGCATCAATAAAATTTTCCCCTCAAACTAGACATTCTCATGTCACCGTGATCTTGTTATCGACATTCTTTCTCATGAGAAGGCCGCCGGAGGGATTAGTTTAGCTTTTGGAACAACACTTTTGAGTGTTTTGTTGGAATGTGTGTACATCCAACTAAACCACATATAAAACCAATATAACCACACTTAGATGGTGAATCTTGGAAGTTTGAGATAACATTGAAGAGCAGCACAGATTCTGCTTTGTTGATTTCAGGCGCTTGGTCAGCAGCCCAAACTGATTTTATTTTTCTGCGTTGATGATGCTTTTTGTAGCATTTTCCACTTCGATACATTGCTGGACATAAGGGACTGCCCACGTTTACTCCGTTATATAGTTTGTACATTTCATCACTGAACCTGAATTCGACACCACGCCTCGCAACCTTCATTAATTCAAAGAACACCTTCTGAAGGAACATTGGACGCAAGGGGTCACCCCAGTACATTGTCTCTGCACATATCTTACGTGTCTCGTCTAATGGTATCGGTGTATCTAAAACTACCATGGCTTGATAATGTTTAGCTTTCAAGGGATCATAGCTTTGGTTGTTTTAAAATTCGGAATTCCATTGTTCAAAAATGCTTCCTATGACATATGTTGTTGGATTAGGAGGCTCGTAAATCTGCCACTATATGAAAATAGTCATGATTTGTAAATCATTAGCTCAAGAAACGTATTTAATTATTGTATTTATATAAACAGGGTTCAGAACTCCATTGCTTAGATTCAGTCAACGGCAGAGCAGTAGGAATTTACCTGATAGCTGCGGTCTGCACGACCAATAATACAAATTTTAATTTTATTGAATTTCAACAACCACAGAGGATGCATATGTAAAGCACAGTTATTCTCATAGGAAGAAAAAAACATGAAATACCTTAATTTCACGCATTTTTCTAAGTGGCACTAAGTCTTTTCCATTTAGGCTCATAATTTCTTCACTTCCTTCTCTATGTGGAGATACCAAACTCGCGTGTTTGACTACTTTGGTGTGTCATATGCTCGAAACGTATTGTTATAGCGTTTTTGCGTTTGTGAGAGAGAAAGCCTTTCATTTCATATAAAGCGCTGCTTGTAAAACATTAGCTATAAATTCTGAATTTGATATGATTAGCACACAAACAAGCGTTTCAAAGAACAAGTGCAAATGAAGCTTGAAAACTTGAAAATGGTAAAGCAGAGTTATGAGTTACTTTATAAAGCATAAAAAGTCAAATTTGATTTTTAAAGGCGATCATACTTCATCCTGAGCACGCACTATTAATATTCGCATGGTCCCATCTCATCAGAGTAATTGGAAACTTAGAAACGTACCCCCCCCCCTCCTCTGGAGTTAATTTATCGATTACACTCTATAGGGTCTGACCAACAGTCCTAAGCAATGCTTCAGAGAGCCTCCAACGATGAACAAACAGCTGGTGCTATTTCAAACACTAACTATATCCAAATTATGTCTCACAGACGGAAAAAGAAAACAATATTTTGTTTGGAGTGCATAACTTTGCTTCTTAGATATTACCTGGATTACTTTTGACAGATACTTGGTGTTTTACAAATTTGCTACGTGATGATGAGACAGCCAATCCATAGCCGGTCTCGTTATATTTGAGACTGTTCATCGTTGATAATTACTTCGTACAAGAATACGTGATATGCATGTATTTGGGTATTAACCAGCATGGATCACCAAAAACACCATTTTCAGCTCTTATGGAACAGTGATGTCGTCCCTGGCAAATAGCGCGAACCCTGGCAGATGCATGACGGGCGACGCAATTCGTTGGGTAAAGAAACCAGAAGAAGGATGTTTTACATTCGTGTTTGTCACGTCTTCCATAAAATGCACTCTTGATGCGAATGTTACGACCATGGTGACATTGGATGTTTATGTGTTCTCCCTCGCATGCCTTCAAATGCTTGTCAGGGTAAGCACCTTCATTGGAGATAAGCGGAAAAACATCATTAAATTATCGACTTTGCTATTGTTATCTATATAGCAAATGTCAGTCATTGCTACTTCTTTTCATGAATCCGGAATTTTTGTTACATCATGATATGGGATCATATATCGTATATAAGATGTCACCCGTTTAAGGGAGGCGGGTATGGTATGGCAACGATATACGTCTTTATCAAGGAGAGAAGTGTATGAAACAGTCAACGCGATTTATTTGTGAACTTTGAGATTCTCCAGCACAGTGTTGTTGACGATGTGGAAGCTGAAGAGATGGAGGTGTAATGAGGCTTTATGTGACGTAAAATTTGCGTACATGAACGTTTAGTTGAATGAAGGGAGGGGAATAGTCAAGATCTAAAGATAGATTGATTCTTAAAACGCAATTACTTGACTAAGTGGAGCAGTTAACTGAGTTAAATATTTTCATTAATGGACGATTTAAGGATATTACCATGTTAATAATAAATATTTGTAGATATGACCAATTACTAGATGCTAAGTTGATAGTTACCAGCTTTGTTAGAGTGAGTATATGTATATACTGAATATATGAGTATATATGAACAGTGTAGTACATGACGCGTGAATTGAGTTTTGTTTCCACTTGAATGTCATTATTCTTTTACTTGTTATTGCTACGTTCTATTTAAATGTGCTCGTTTTAAATGTTTAATGCTCATAAATATTTTCTGCAATGATTCTTCTTTATTAAAACTGATGAAGTAGGGTAATTTATCCCAATGGGTACGTTTACCGATTCATTTACAGGTAAACGACTTTCAGAAGTTATATTTTTACCTTGGGCATTTGGAGTTTTTAGCTGTTTCTACGTTTGGCTACAAATGTTCGGAAGCAGACGTGCCCTTCCTGAAGTCTATTGTTCGCAGAAAATGTTACAGCCTATTCCAATTTTCATCGTAGGGGCATCATCAACAAGTGAGTTCTGCTTAATTGGTTGTTTACAACTCTACTTGCAATTAAAGCTCACAACCCTGGTTATGAGCACTAAAACAAAAACACAGCAAGATAAAAAATTAATAGTCTAGTATTAACAGAAAAAATTGAATATGCATGAGAAGGGACACTTAATTAGTGGCCTAGTTAGATCTTGAAAGATTGTTTTGGATAAAAGAAATCAAAAATCTTAGTCAGATGGTTTGACAGAGAAAAATGAAGATTATGAACACATTGGGGAAGCACCTACCTGCTTAACAAGTTTGTGGTATTGAAATTCCAGATAATTTGTAAACAAGACTCTCTTTTTTTTTATAAAATTAGTACATATATCAGAGTGATAAGATGCAATGAAGGATGTCTTTTGGTAATAGGCTGATGGATTCTTCTTCATTATTGTCTCGACAAGTCTGATTCAATCAAATGTTGGACGATTGCGGGGATTTATTTTGTGGGGAAATGGAGTAGTTTCGGAAACAAGAACAAGCGCATTTTTTAACACTTTGCCCCTTTTGCTTATGACAAGAGGCAAATTTTGTTCTGCAGGGTCTGTAAAAGACAAACTACATTCAGGTCATTACAGTGGGATGTGAACTTATAAAGCAAGCAACTTTTTCGTGTGATCGACAGATAGTAGACAACTTTCTTGGAATACAGGTCATACGATCCAACAATGTGAAAGGTTTCAGCAACGACCTTATCAATCCTTTCTTTCGAACTTTAACAAAAACATTTCCAAGCGACAGTAATTGTAGATAATTAAAGACAGGAAACTGGTATTCTCATTGACAAAATGACAATTTCAGTGGCATTTTCTGGGTGCCCATTTTCTAGAGAGATTGTTAAAACAGTCTTTGATTCTCCGTTGAACTTATATTAAGAGCAAAGTTCAAACGTGCTGTAAACAAACGTAGCGTGAAGATAGTGTTCACTCAATTTATCGCAAAACGTGTCCCATCTCGTACTTTAATGTGAAATTTTTTTTCTGCTACTTGCCGTATTAAACTAAAAATCCAACTGCGGTTAGGATTTGCATTACTCCTTTCCCTAAGTAAAGTTTAGAACGGGAAGGGGATTAACTGAATTTTGTGATACTTATGCAAATTTTCTGTCAGTGATCATGTTACATTTTTGCATTTACAGCAAGCATTTCAATACAGTATTAAGTATGAACCCTCAAAAATGTTTGTATGATCACTAAATAGGGGAAACCCACCTTCAAACGGTTTCTCTACATTCCAGTGAAAGTTATCTAACTATAGAACCAAAAGCACTGTCTTGACGTTTTGCGTCAAGTTAGCCGCACAAACAGAAATGATCCAACTTACATAGTAGCGTAATTTTAAGGCAGAAGATTGCATACATTACTCACTGTTTACATTATCCGCATATCATCTGCAGTAGGGTCGTGATTAAATGCTCATTTTATTTTTAACTAATGTTCGTAATGACCAAGTTTTGAATCTCATGAATTAAGCAATATTTAGCAACATTGTTATCAACTTTAATTTCCTTCTTTATTCTTTATCATTGTCATATTTTGAAAATTATTTTTATCTAACATGTTATCATCTATACTATGCAACATATTTATTGTCAAATAGCTATGCAGCTATAGCTATAGCAATATTAATGCAAACATTCTGCAGTTATATAATAAATTTATCAACTACACAGTATTACGAAATGGCACTGATGAAGCTAACAGCGAAACAAAATAAGATCGCCTGCTGGTGGCGAGAATTCGGGATCGACTACCTGGATTGTCGACTTTGCTATTGCACTATTTAGTTTTCGCTTTCGGTGTGGAAGATCCTGGGTTCCATCCGGGCAAGCGTCTAAAGCTATTCATGTTTAATAAGTACTA
>JAAAKL020006132.1:0-18375 GCA_010016065.2 Carybdea cf. marsupialis auct. non (Linnaeus, 1758)
TAGCAAGTCCGCATTGTCCATTGTATTTTCGATCCTAGTTGTTTGTATAAATGTGTCATGTTTCTTTAGTACGTTACTGATGTAAGTTCAACTGATGAGAATCGGCAAAAAGCTTCTTGACCAAAAGAATGAGTTGCCTGTTGAGTTGTCTCTTTATATTCGAGGCATTATTGTTCCTCTGGCACCCATGCTTGTGTTGGTACCCCTCAGTCTTGTTTCCTAGCCTTATGACAGTAAGAAAGTGCTGATGCATGTCTGTAAAATCCTAGCAACTCTGCTACCACCTTTTGTTGAGTTGGATTGAAATTTCAAGCTATTTGAAGGCTATATACGGGTCTAAACATTGTATGATAAAATGTGGCTAGCTTTTGAATGACTAACTCTGACTGGTTATAAATTTGAATAACTGTTTGCTGAATTTCTGGGTCTGATTTTATGTATTGTGGTTAAGGAAAGCCAGTGGGTTGCTATGTCGCGAAAAGTTGTGGCTAAGCAAGTCTTCTGAGTAAGATATTGTAGCTATTGTAAAATTCAGGCTATGCTTGATCCAAATTAGCAGTAAACAATAAGCATAAATTTCTCTATTTATGCAAACCAGTAAAAATGTATTGTATTAATTAATCTTCTCAATGGTATTACATCTTAAGTGAAGCATCTCTTGTTATTTTTAGTGGCTAATTTATCAGCAGCACATTGTAAATATCTGCAAAAGGAGTCATATAGAGGAAAGCCTTCTGAGCATCACCATTGAATTATTAGGTGTGACTTAACAATGTTTGTCAGTTAATTAGGCTGATTCCACTTTGTTTGGAAAAAGGGTGATTACAGCAATACAAAAATGTATATTTAAAATAAGTTGTTATTCTCCAAAATTTCACTCATTTTTCACATAATTGAAGATAGTTTGCATTAATAATACGGAAACTTAATACAGAATACATAGAGCTTCAAAAGGTAACTCTGAATTGTCATTATTGTGATAAAGAGAGCATTTGAGGCTAATCTGTTCTGATTTTCAGGTCATCCCAAATCTCAAAAATTGGGTAAGTGATGATTACCTCTCAGCATCGAAGCACTAATATCACCTCTATCATTTCTTTTTTAATATGGGCCTATAAGATTTACATTGGTTCAGTGTAATTTGTAACTAAATGCAGCCAGTTTCATGTAATGTGAAAGTCTAGAGCTATTACAATTACCATTACAAAGTGAGATTTACTTTCATTTCCTACAGAGAATATGACATCAGGTTAATTAGAATTCTCATTGATCAGCACCTCATCCCTAAATCGGAGTATGAATGGAAAAGCCTACCTTAAACAGGCATTGACAAAATGAAGAACAGACTTGAAAAAGCAAGTGGGGAAGTAGACAGCCATTCACATTATATCTGCAACTGTTCATACATATACTAGATGAAAGAAGCTACAACCTAACAAGTCACATCACCTATACATATCAAAAAGCAGAAAATTTGGCACATAACTTGAGCCATGCTATGTAGCAAATGCAGCATTACTGTGATCAGAAAAACATCCTAACTCAACTTATACTTGTTACTTTATTTCCTTCAATTAAAACATAATTATTATTTATCAGCTTAATAAATAATCCATGTAGATATACCGGGCCTGATTATATATTTAGGCAAACCACCTGAAATAACCAATATAACATATCCCCCATGTAGTAAGGAAGTCTCATAACACTTACTTACAGTGGTACATTATACTAATCATGCTGCAGTTTCTACTTACAATTAGGCGGTGTTTGCTCTTATGGAATTTCAAAAAAGTAATGAAACACCAATTTTCGTACATTTGTTGATTTAATAGACAACAACATCTGAAAAATTGTGCTGTCTATGATGCGCCTGTGGCCACGGTCAATTCAGCCAGTATTACAGTGTTTTAAGATACGCATTGTGGATTGCCTAGTTTACATAGGCTGTAAAGTGGCCATCACAGAAAGGCTAAAAGGCTGGCTTGATATAGCCATGTATCGCTGTTGTGCAGTGGAAAACTTTCGATACACATTATTTATTGTTTGGAGAGCTTAACCTATCCACGTTTGAAATTTCATATACATAGCAAATGTGTCTTCTATAGTTCATTTCTGTTCTGCGCTGAAACCAAGCCCTGCACCTGCTGTGTTTTGTCTGTGCAAAGTTAGCAACGCTTTCTCTCTCACAGTTGACATAAAACCTATCTGTGAACAAATTATATCATTCAACATCATGATACCGGAAATGTACACAGTCAACAAACCTTCTCTGCCACTAAAGAATGTTTAAGGCAGCCTTAGTCATTAAATAATATCATATCGGTACCTGATTTTACTTTGAACATATGTCACGGTACGTAACTACAAGGAAAACCTCAATTCGATGCTTTATGATAATATGCATCGCAGGTTTTGTGACTATTGACATGGAAACAATTGAGAAGGCCGTTGCGAGAGAGTTAATGGGTCTTTTCACCGGTAGGTCCTACATAATAATCACAATACCAATCAAAACTAGTAAGAGAAATGCTTGTTTCTTTAGCAGAGGGGTTACAATCATGATCTCCAATTTCAGGAGACTTGAGGTTCACCTCTGCTAGAAATTTTAACATTTTAACGTTGTCACTGTATAGGCATATCATAAGATCAACATAAGCAAGTACGCTAAGGCCACTAATCAATCACAAAGAATATCTTATAGTACTCAATCGCATAACTGTCGAAAACCTTTCGAGGCCGTCCTCTGATATCGTACATAGAAATCAATAATAACCATAAATGTAATTGAGTCAAGCCTTGTCGTTGGACATGACAGTACAGGAAGGCCTTATGCAACACTTAAAAGAAATCATTGCGCGACATTGTGAAACCCATCACAGAAATCTCTGATCAAAAATAAATAGCAACCTCTACGCCATGTTGCAGATCTAACAAGACTTCAGCAGATAAAATCTACTTTACCTTCCCAACTGGTTAACCTGGGATTATCATGTTGACTGCAAAAGCTGCAGCGGTTTTCTTGCGTATGATGAGCGACGCTTTAAAGAAATTCTATCGGGACGTAGTCATCGTCTTTTTTCCACTGGATGTAGCGATAGGGGCTGAAGAACGTTCGCAAGTCCTCGTTATAGATATAATTTGAAGATGATATACAACAGTTTCAACACTATTTGTTCTTGTACCTCGGCGTTAAGCTGATCCTTCGTCGTCAGTGTAAGCAGACATAGACTGACCGGTCAACACCACAGGGAAACAAGCAGCTGCGCTTTTATTTAGTGAACAATAGAACACGGCTGGATCACAACAAAGGGATTCGCGGGAAAGGGCTCTTGTCTTGACGCTAACGATGACAAGTGTTTACAGGTTACAGAAAGTTGGAAAGTTTTCGCCCTGCGTGTGACGTATCTTGGCATCTAGCCTCAGGGTCGACATGAGCCAAAAAGAAGATGACAAGTAAATTTCTTTCGAGGAGATCCATGCCTGTCCGAGAAATGGAGCTGAAACAACAACGATCATTATCACAAGTAAAGAGATATACTGCATGCAGACAGGGGCAGTCCCTATCAGTATTTTTGGTTTTCATTCGAGAGACAGAGATTCTGGAAGTATCTCCATAGCACACTCGAATGTCAAGAGGGATATCCTATGCCTTATAAGAGAGCTGCAATTATTTCATATTTCATGTTACTGATATGTAGGTGACCTTCACTCACCAACATATACCCTTGTATAGTAAATAACTCATATTATTCGAATGAGTAGACCCTCCCTCGAGAATAGAGGATGAAAATCAGGTATAGTCTACGCCTTTAATTACAGCCCCGGAGCTGGCCTTCAATCCTCGGGAGGGAGATGCAGTGCCTTGAAAAAATGTGTAGCTAAGGAAGGAATGCAGAATGTAAACGAAGCTGTAGGAGACCAAAAAAGTTGATGTCCGAATATACTACGAAATTTTACCCCTCCCATTTGAAAACAGGTTCCTGGGAGGCTTTACCTGCATTTAACCTGGCCAAATTACAGAAATGTGTAAATAAAATCTACTGAGAAGAGAGAATGAGGACAAGAAGAATACCTGTGTTCATAGGAGCAGAGTCAGCATCAGAGGGAGATGAAACAGATGTCGATTTTCAGGAATACGATATACTTACGAATGGAGAGAATATGAAAGGAGAATGAAGGGGTGTGTGTCAGAGACTGAAAATAATAATGGTAGCAAAAAAAGAAGACAGGAGAACATATGAATACCATGAAAAGAAAATGCAAAGTGAAATGCACAAAGTACAACATGCTAAGAGCAATATTTGGTTAGACAAATAAATTAGTCTCATAAAAGTAGCTGTTATAATCAACATATAGAAGCAAAGGTAACAACGATGGAACAACAGATCAGAGCAACAGACATGATGACTCGTAACTTTACATTTTGCAGATGAAAAACGTACACCAACTGTTGCCGGGATGCACAGTCGTTGTAGGAAGTTATAAATATCTACTAAGGCATAAAGACTCTTGCATCGTATTAATGGTAGAGTGGTGCAAGTTTACAAGAATGGTACCAGAGAATGAAAAAAGTTGTGATGAGCAATGGGGAAAGGGCTCTATGATAAAATTTGTCAGTTTAAGCTATTTTGATTCTTACTTACGAGAGACTATGGCTGCAAGAAGACCAGATTTGATCATGGAAGTTAATGAGACGAAGACGACCTTAATCGGTGATATGGTTATCCAAATCAACAGAAGAAATGTCTAATAAGAAAGAGGAGAAAATTGCAGAAACACCAGATACTAGATTTTGAAATCAGAGAGAGAGAGAAAAAGGATATCAAGAGGAAATTATTTTTAAAATAATCAGATACTTTGGAGGAGAAATGGAAGCAAAGGAACAGTTCACAAGACAATTGATAGATGACGGGCGGAGAATAAGGAGGTTTGCCGACAAATACGGAGGACGATATTGCTTGAAGGTAAAACTGTGTTGCGAAAAGTATTATGAGGCTTGGATCTGAAATGAGAGATCCTCTGATTTAATTAGAAGTTGCACTTAAGTACCAGCAAAAATTATGGGATCTTACCACTTTCTTGCTAATAGTGAGAACCACATTGTATAGTTGTTTCTCTTTTCAACTTGAAATAACCTCAAAGCCCCACAATTTCTCCACCAAAATTCGCAACTCAGTGCTAGAATGACAGTGATAAAGTTACCTCGAAAGGTTTTCTCTACGTAGCAATGATAATAATGCTAATTTTAGTTTGTTTACAAACTTAATATTTTTAATGACAGATCAACAGGCACATACTCACAAACAATAGGCATATAGAATTTTTGGAGAAGCAACAAGAACAATAATAATAACAATAATAATGTCAATGACAATTTATTGATGCATAAGAAATCGGACAATCTGGCCTTAATCTTCCTGGCGCGTTTCAGTGCTCCAGCGTAAGGCCAACTACTTTCCCTCGCTACCCTCTTATCATCACTTATGCTGCTCAGAACACTTAACCTGTGTGCAGTATTTCGGAAACAATTCTCGACAGTTATTGAGTTGGCAGAGAATGCAGCCTTCCTATATAAAAAGTCTTTCTGTTGTTCCTCCTAAGCAGATTGCAAATAAGCTCAAGAGATGTCTAAATTCAATCGATTTCTTTTATAACACAAATAGCTGATTTTAGCCTGTCTGCCACACCAGACCAAACATATTAGTAGGTGTAATGCTTAGCAATATATCAATGCCCCCATGAATTGGATTGAACCTGATACTTTTTACCAAGTGTCATAGCACCCTAACAACCCAACCGACGTTGAAGTTAACACTGAGACTCGCAGAATGTGCTGTCACCATTAAACATTATCTTCCAGTTTCAATAGCCACGCCCTGATGCCAAACGTGTTGTGAGAGAGTACATATTTTATTTTGCTTGTATTTTGCACCTATATCAATGGGCTCAAGGTCTCTGTTTACCTGTGTAGAAGGAGACTTTGCAGCCTGGATGAACACATTATGTTAACAAGCAGAATTTACCTCTGTCAGGTGTGGACTGGCTATACAGCTTTTTCGCGCAAAATTGCCTTGCTGGACGAGGAAATATTCTGAAGATTAAATCTCGTTAAATACACCGAATTTTGTTAGCATAGATATATGTTACAGGATACCTCAGTGAATTTCTGAAACAATAGCTTTCACCAAAATGATGATACACAGGGTAATTCGATCAGCTAGACAACTTTAGTTGCTATCATTGGAAGCGCTGTTTTCAAGACAAATTTGTGAAGGAAAAAGTAATAAGCAAAATATGAAATTTGGAAAATTAAACTTGTGAAAGTCTAAAAATCGATAAAAATGGAAAAATAAGTTAATAGTGCACGAAATAGCGAAAAAATTATAGTACTGAAAACCTTTTATCGTCTGACACTCCTCAGAGTACAAGGTAGAACAATTTCGCGTAGAATTTGTAGGAAGTGAGAAGATTAGAAGAGTTTGCTGCAAATAACAGCTTGATAAGTGGAACGTTTTCGGTCATTTGTGTTATTGAAAGACTCATAAGTGCTAAATACATTATTTTTACTAACAAAGCACAGAATTATTTCCTTTGATAAATGCATTTTCTAGAGGGCCAAGGTGAAATACGTCTTCGTACCCCAAAGGAATCCTCTTGATAATTGTTGGTACAAGACTTGTTTTCAATCAAACGTTGACGGATTGCATAGTCACATTTTGTGAATACGGAGTGAGTTTTGCCAAAATGACTGCGCACTTCACTACAGACGTTTAGCACTATGAATCCGTTAGCTAACGCAATTTTTGTGATCTTTTCTGCGCCTTGCTTCAATGGAAGGTAAAAACTTCATTCTACAAATGCGTTGGCAATGCATTAAAGAATGTAACAACGCCATACTATAGTGTTTGTTGTAAAAATTGGTGCAATCTAACCATCTTGACACGAGACTAGTGGTTTGTTATACTTCGATGTCTTGATAGCACTGGCACCGTACAGGAAAGATTAGTAAGTGCAGCTTGTTTGTGAATTTATGTAAGAGCTGCTTGTTGACCTCACGAATTGTGTTATAAGTTCAATAAATGGTGCAACAATCATACAGGGGCTCTACAATGACTTTGGTAATCTGCTATGATAGGAAACTCCTATGTCAATTCATATTAGGTGCCAATTGCATGCGTCAAATCTCGTTGTAAACAAAGGTGGCCTTAAGAGAGTATCATATTTGGATAGATGTAATATAGGTTTAGCTTCGACGACGTTGATCACATTGATTATCATAATGTATCTGGCCCGTGTAGGCCCCTAATGATAAGGTTGCCCTGGCCTGATTAAGAGAAATAAACTGGATGCAAAGGCGCTACAGATATGGAAAACATTTCTACGACTGAAAGCAAAACCTTTGGTTTGGGTTGAGTATAGAGAATTTACACTCACAAAATAGCCAAGTCAAAGCGTAAACACTAATTCCTGCTACTAACGTTCACGTGTGTGTGAATAGATGACTGCATACATAACCAAGATTTCTGTAACTTAACCATCGCCCCATACCGTTTTCATTGACAGCCCAATTTCTTTGTTCCTGTCCATTTACTCCATTGCTCCTTGAAACTGTAATCCTATCTGTTGGTGTCATCTGTGTTTACTTTAGTCTCCTTGCGACATTTCCCTCTTCAATATGTGATCAATATATTAAAACTAGAATATCACAATTTAAAAACTGCGAAATGTATTTTGACGGATAACAGAAGCATGAAAAATCTCAGAAGTAGTAGATTTCTGTGCCGGACTACCGAAATCTTTTATTTGATTACCAACTTTACCGTTCAATTTTTATGTCGTAATACTACTGATAACATTCGTAGGCAAATAAGAAATAATTAGAATAGCAGATATTGCAACGTTTGTTTTTGGAGAAAAATTGTCCGACAAACAGATTATGAAGTTGCTATTAGCCGCAAAATAGGTCTCTATCTAGAAATGTTTCCCTTGGGGGCATAGGAGGTGGCGTTGATTGGCTGGATACACTTTCCTATCCCTTTGAGGCACTGAAAATTTTGCTGCCAAGCGTAAAGTCCTTGTTTGCTACTTGTCTATGTGACCTATGCGAATTTATCACAAGTAACTTGTAGGTACAACCTTAGCATTTTTGAGACTGAGATATAGGGGAGGCAATTGTCCCTTGCTCCTGGCTAGCTACGGTCCTACACAAAATCAACTTCGGTAAACAAAGGAACGTTTTATCTAAATGTAGCTAAAAGTTCGTGACGACCTTGTTGCAGAGGCCACAATTGCTGATTTATCGAGTGATATCATACGATGAAGATAACAATAAAAGATCATTTGATAGGATCATCTAACTAGCTCTTAACCAATACGAAGCAAATTTAGTTACTCGAAGGAGAAAAAGTAGGCTCTTAGTTGAATTATTATCAAAGAAGAGGTTATCAGCAGCTTGGAGTGTGTCGCAGCTGTTTTGGTGGTGATGAGATCTGATAGGATCCAATTTATCTCAATGTCGGAATGTTAAGACATCTTGTAATCTCATTATCTGCAGCTGGAAGCAAATGAGATTGTCAAAATGGCTAAAGCTTTGATTCCAACGAGCAACGTTCTAGACGTCTTAGATACTTCCGGATATCTAAGAGCTAGCTTCTCTTGCAGCATTCCCCTCATAAGTTTAGGTACCAGTTTCAGGCCAAAGTTCAGCCCCGTGTTTGACACATCTCATAAATAAATTTGCATTTTATACCTACTGAAAGCGGCTGATCATGAAGGCGTTTTCAAAAAGGGGATCTGACAATTTTGAACTTATAAACAAATTTTGCATTGTAGTATGACAGCTTAGAATTTAGTTTGTATTTCTCTACCTAATTGTTTGATGCGTTAAATGGTAAAGAATGTAGGTTGTAAACAGGAAGTTTAATTAAAGATCTGCAGTTCTATTTTGTGTCGTAAGATGATTCCATAAGTGTTGGAAAACTGGCTATAGAACCGCTGGCTTGAAAAATAGCGCCAATCGATTGGCTACTCTATTCTGGAGATTCATTGGGATCGTTTTTAAAAGCTCCTGAATCAATTAAGAAAAATCACAGGAGGACGTAAATCATGTGCCTGTGGTTGGTAAACTCACAATTCTGTTATGTTGTTATAATTTTGTTACAATTTTCAAAATTTTATGAAGATAAACAATTCATCCCATATTTGAGTTACTAACGTTTATGTTAAACCGTTACCAAAATATGATAACATACTAAAAGAATTCTTACGTGTGTTCAGTCATAAAAGAGATTCCTTATATGGTAGTCAATGTAGCGAATTGAACCTAGAATTCCAACGACAAAACTGATCTGTCCGCAAATGTCCAAGATAGTGTAGAGGTTAAGTAAAACGTTTGGGAAGTCAATACAGGTCGTATGTTTTACTATCGTCACCTTAGTGTCTATATAAAACGTAAACGTCGTCCAAGATCGATGTCCACCATGGCTAAGTTGACGAGAAACCAATGTTTGACCATCGGTAGAAGGGGTGGGGGGATGTGCTTCCTATTCAACATCGTAAACAAGTAACAATGATGCTTTACACGCAATTAACAGCGCAAATTGTAGCATAGGAGTGAATAACAGTAAGAAATAACGTGAAAATGGCACTGACAATGTGACATTATATTAGTCCTTGAATGACTCGTTTTGTTTTTGAAGTAATGTACCGTGTAATAGACTTGGCCATCACAGCACCCCCTTTATGGGAGCCAATCAAAATAATACATTTTCACCATCATTTTTTAGTTTATTTGACAAACATCATGATGTTCCTGCTGTGACCTTGAAATACTCAGGTTTCTCACTGTTGACCCTAAACAATAACAAGTACATAGAAAGGGATGAATGCAGAATTAATCAATTCTGTAGTTGCTATTACTCTGAAAAAAATTAATTTCACTCCTCTATTTCTGGACCAGAAGCAAGCGAAGTCTTCATAGAACCTTACATCTCAGTGCCATAACAACTGGAGGGCTCTATTACCCCCAATAATTTCAAAGGTGATACAAAAATTAAACTGCAGAGTCCAATTTTCCTGGCAAAGTCCTCAGGACATTGAAATCGTCTGGGTAAAAATCGATTTATTCCCCCCCCCCCCCACACACACACACACAAAAATGTTTTGGTGGCTACGGCACTGCATCAAATTTTGAAACACTTGGTAATGACAACGTCCTTTTGGAAACTGCATTGTTCGAATAAAAATTAGCATTGAAACAATAAGATGATATAATTGCAGATGAGAGGGGCAACTCCTTGAAAGTGAGGTCTCGTGGAACTAAGTTGATGAATTCAGTAACTATCTCAGCCAATCATAGGGCATCATTATCAGAGTTTGTTCTTCCAGTCATCTCAGATTTCAATCTCTTCCACATCTGTCAGACTGTTAAACTAATTACCAATTTGTAGTATACATAATTTGCGTTACCATTCAGTTGTAAAGCTTTGTTATATATCTTAACAATTTCTTGAAGCATTTATAATGAAGACGAATAGCATGCCTCTCGTACTGTATCATAGTGTAGTTTAAAAATGCCAGAGTAATTAAAGAAATCGTCACTATCTGATTACTGTCTCGGGACTAAGAAACCCACGATACGTTAGGCAAGGTTATTTTCCGTCATAAACGTTGCTTAGTCGTAAAATTGTATATATCTAATGATTGCAAAATTTGTGCATACGCTCTTTCATTTGTGTACCAATACAAGATGAGGTTGAAAACACAATTAAAGAAAATTGGAGATTGGGATCTCTTATGGGGCTAAATCAATCAATGCATACAGACATGTGATGCAATGATACAGTCTCTTCTCATTACAAGACAATTCGTACTAAAATATTGCTAATGCTATTATCATAAAATGTCTTCAACTGCTAATTTTGACATTTTGGTGTTACCAAATTTGTTTGTCGGTCTGTAAGGTAATGTTGATGGTTTTGCTAAATACCAGGTTTAATTTAATCTATACCTTCTAAACCTACAAGGGGTGGTTTTTACTAATATAATTAACATAAAAGCGGTCATCGTTTCAGATATTATATTTACCTTGACTATAAATATACACAGTTTAAATTATTGATTATTTCTGATTTGGAAATAATCAAATAACCGATGATTATATCTGTTTTATGGCCATAAAAAGGAAAAGTTTTGTTTTCTGTAGAAATGAAAACACTTTTGAAAAAACCTGTTTCTACCTGGAAACTACTATCTGTATTGGTATCATTTTCGTACGCATAAATGAAATGTTTTGAAGTTGAATTTACAAAACGTTAAGAACACTGTGAATTAAGAAGCTAAACATCAGATTTGGAGATAAATGTTTCAGCATTTTGAAATGTTGGAACAAAGAATTCCTCTTGGGTGATGAAAATGTTTATGAAAAGAGAGCCACGTGAATTTGTGTTTTGAGATGACCTGACGAGATCATGTTTGTTGATAGTATATAACCGTCTAAATATATATTTGAAGTTGCACAACATTTTCGATGATAGCCCTTGCCCGTAATGAATCACAGTAGAAAACAGTGAACACCAGACTTAAATCATATCACAAAACTAAGAATAAAACTAAAATTCAAATAGGTGATACATTATATTGAGCCATATGCCCACATAATATAAAACTAGAATATAAATATATTATGAATGTTACATGAAGAAATCAGACATCAACTTTTTTACAAACAAAGGTCTTCTAAGAACACAGTAGATAATGTTTCCTGCACAGTTTTATAAGCTGAACGTGAATTGAAAGTGAGGCAATGTGAAAATGGTGAATTGTACTATGTACAGGAACTCGAATAGATTTTCTGTGAACTTGTAAATATTAGGCATTAACTCCAATTTTAATCAACCTACTCTTTAATTATATTGAATGAGTCAATCTTTAAGTATTCTAATTAGGAAGTGGATGAAACATCGAAGGACATCCGTAAGGTGCTAAGCCTCTGAGACGATCCTGTGATAGTGCCTATCAGTTACGAAAACGAAGTCCGTTGAACTCTTCAAACTATGACCTTCGTCTCCATTCATATTATTGCATTTTATCTGGCTATAGCATGCAATGTTCATATAAATTTCTGTGTTTTGCGACGAAATATCTACTTTTCCTTCAATACTTTCTTGCTGATAGTATACTGCAGCAAAATTAGAATGAATAAAATGAGCTTTTTATCAAAGGAGTTTGATCAGTCGAGACAACTATTGCCTACAAGCCAGGAATTTTCATTGGATTTGAAAAAATATCCGAGGAAAGTCTTTTATTAGAATGAATTTGGTCGGCAATTGGTTTACATATATCTAACGTTATTCTCAGTTTGAATTTTCCAAGAATTTTGCAATCTGTATTGCCTCCCTGGCTTACATTTGACAGTGAATTGGGAAAATGTTGACTGTATTATAAAACGAAGGTAAGTTAGGAATGTCAGATGATCAAACTGTAATCTCTCTTGCCAACTTGTCTGACATATATCAATTTCCCTGCAGTAAGCAAAAGGCTGTGTATTAATGCGGTAATATATATACACCAATGTAATTTCCTCTCCCTAAACAGTTACTGTTAATAATTTATTGTCATACTGTGATGATAATGTGCGTGTTCTTGATAATAATGTTGTTGATAATAATGTTGTTGATAATAATGTTGTTGATAGTAATGTTGTTGATAATAATGTTGTTGATAATGATGTTGTTGACAATGATGATTATTATGGTTATCAGTTACTACTTAAATAAGAATCGCCAAGTGATAGCCTAATACTAGGCCTCTGTTGCTATTAGTTACATTGCATCACTAACATACCCCTGTAGCATAGTAGCTTTTATGTCCTCTATATTCGTACTTCAAGTCAAATGTAGGAGCAAGTAAAAATGTGTCACCCACGAGGTTCGAACACGGTACCCAAGAAATTGCAGTATGTTACTCTACCAACTGAGATATGACGACCCGACATTAGTATACTTTTTTCTAGTTACCAACTTATCTCCAAATTATCCCCCAGTGGACATCGACATCCATCGACATCGACATCCAGCTCTATTGAAGTTAGAGAAAAGTGAAGAATGAAGTCATCTGGCAGCTCTAGCATTCTGAATGATGATACCTAATCGGTGTGCACAGTTATTTACAGCATATTGGCTGTTTGAACATCATCATTGATTCATTGCATTCGCTTGTATTACGTAGCAGCAAATGCCATTATATGTCTGCAGCATGATTGAGAATGTTCCCCAATGAATATGTTACGGCAGATAACTTTCTTGGCTGTACAACATCTATCACATGTTTTGAAGCTCCCTTTTCCATTTACCGGAGATCTTCTATGTTAATTAAGAAGGAGATGCATTTCTATATAGTGATTTTAAACTGGTTTGCAAATGTTTTGCAGACTTTTGGCTTTTGACACCAAATTTAATGAAATGCTCCTTCTAGTATTATAAATTCAAACTATAATATTTTAGTGTTCGACCTGATTAAAGATGCTAAAAAAACTGCTTTGTAAGAGTTTCATTTCCTGTCACTGTTAAGGCCATTGATCAAGTTTTAGTGAATTTTGGAAAATAAACACCACATCTGATAGTCATTATTGGCAAAGGTTTTCTATCTTTCAGTTTCTCAGCATCAAAAAACCGAGAGAAGATTTTAAATAGCGTGCGATCAATGCCAGCCTGCTCTCGTACCAAAAGTACTTTTTGATGACCTGATTCCAATAAATGCAATCGCTATTTCAGTGTCATACAAATCAACACAACAGAGCTATTTAAAATGTGGCTTGTCATATCAGAGAAGCTCAAAGTTTAATTACTGTTTCATATTGCTGAATTTAAAGGTCAGTCTATTGTTATGGAAAAATTTCAATACACTCATGAGGAATAGTAGGATCTAATGTTTGCGTGCAAAATACGAATGGAAATAAAGTTGTTCAATAGTAAGCGAAATTACTAATTTCGAAGATGTTTTAGGATTCTATTGCAAACCCGGTAAGCTATAAAGATACGGCAAAGAAACGATAGTCCTCGACTTGATCCAAAGCTTCTAATATAACGCAATACAAAACAAGAGACGTGTTCCAGCTAATGCCTGAAGCGCACAACCCTGCTAGTATGCAACCAGTCTTATGTTTTCAGACCAATAATGTGTCCAATGGCTAAGATCAAAAGTGCCTACTAAATAATATAGAATGCATTAAACGGGCAGAACACACCTGCAGTTCAAAGGAAGTGACAAGATGTTGGCATGGTAGTCGTCATGGTGCCGAAAAATATGGCACTTTTGCTGCAGTCTCTTGAGGTTACCACCAATGGAAGCCATAATTATATGGAGAAAAGAGAATTCAGCAACTATTTCATGTCTGTTATTACTAATGAGAAATTGGAAACTCCAACTCGTGATGCCACCACAATGTCGGTTGATCTGAAATTGTGTACATTAACGCCATTTACATTTAGCCACTCTGATAAAGATATTCATTTTCTTCAAAAGTCCTGAAGGCATATCAGTGATAATGTTTTGACTCCGAGCAGCTGGAACTACTGAAGTAGTTTATAGAGCCCAACAAGGAGACATTTCTTCACTTGACCCCTTATCATTGTGATGATTATGCTAGGGTGTTCATTGCAAAAAAGTTGGTTCCTTGTAAATCTGTATGTTTTCCTTACTGATACATAGAAAATTCTATGAAGTAAACTGGGTACTACACAATTCCATCCGTGTTAACTAATTTTCATGAAACGTTGAATTTTAGCAAATTTTCGTCACTTTGGTCCGCGTATATTACATTCGTGCTACTTGCTGTATCGCTTTAACGTCTTGTATTAAGGTATATAGTAACCAAACAAACGACAAAACGATCAAGGGAAGTTAAGGGCAAAAAGGGTATGAGACTAAGATGTATACTGCCACCTGTACTGTTTCTGAAGCAAAATGACAGAATGAGAATGCAAAAATGTTGCAAATTGAAGCAGACTTAGTGTTAATGGAGAGATACGTACCAACGTCAGATATGCGGCAGAAATGGTGATTGTGTCTACATCAGATGTAGAACTACAGAGATTTGATAAGATCACGGAGAACTGCAATACTTATGGAATGACGATGAAATTGTCAAAGGTTGGCTATTTCAATAAGCAAGGAACTTGAATGTCAGATGACACTATACATCAAATTAGGGGTTATTTAGAAACTTGGATTGCAGAGAATGGTAAGCGTGACCCTGAAGCAGAGAGAAGAATTGTCATGGCGAAGACAGCTCTCTTTAAAAAGTAATATGAATATCTACGAGTTAATTGAAATTAAGAAGCAAATGATCAACAGTTATGTGACATCAATGCTTACAAACGATTAGAAGGATGCGCCTCAAATTCAAATAGAAGACTTAGAATGTAAGCTTACAAATTTTGGTCTGGACAAAGACACGGAAGCAGAGGATTTCAAGTGTGCAGTTCCATCCCTAATGTTTCTGGGTTGTAAAGTTTGTAGTTGCTTTCCACCCACATTTATTATGGATAACACTTTGCTGTTAGAATACATTATTACAAACTGAGCTTTGTCTTTGCTGTAAGTGACGCTTTACGGACGATTAATATTTCAATGTTTTCACATCCTTCGCTTTGTGTATAACGATGAAGAACGGATTGAAGTAAATTTGAACGATGTTATTGAGGCTAATCTTATCTTTATGGCCTTTACTGCAAAATCAACCGTCAGGAGTAAAAACACTGCACTGTGTTTCTCTCCTTCCATTAGAACACTCCATCAGTGCCTTTTTAGTAGGTACAAATAGTAGTGTGCATTTTGATAACACTGATCTTGCTTGTCCAACCACTACATCACTGTTACGAGTGTACGTTGATGCTTGTGGGAATTTATTATAAGCTAGTTTTAGAACATTACGCCATCGTCCTTGTTTTGTTGATGTAAACGAAACAGGAACATATGAACCAACCATCTCATGCTGGCCTTGTTAAGGGAAATTATAAAATTGTTCTGCATATTATCCCATATTACTGGAAAGAATAGCTGGGCAACAGTCATTAATTGCTTAATATTATGGTTTGACCACCCAACCTCTTTGGCTCATTCAAAAAATACGGCCAGATTTTATGTTCTTTTAGTCGCAAAGTTTATTTTCCTACTGTGTTTCCAGCACCCAAAAATACTTCGCGACAATTCGGCCTAGTATTGTAATTGCATCACTATAGGATAGAAGACTTCGGATAACATGACATAAAAAATGACATCCTAATGGCTATGCTCATGAGTATGAGTGTACTAGTATGAGATCATTACAAAGATCGGATGATCCTTGTTTATTTTAAGCGATGGAACCAAGAGTAATCAATTATTATCAATCAAGATTTGTACGTATTTTATAACTCTCCTAACTGCTCTTTGATAACATCTACTAATGTTATACCTGATGTTTGTGTCCCCATTAATATTTTACTGGCCTCGAAATCATGCTGCTTTTATTTTGATGCTGTACATACCACCATCAAGAACATTTATTACTTAGAAAAGAGGGGAAGTTTCCTTGATATATATTTTGTTCATGGTAGAAACTACTCCCTGGACCTTTCACACTTCAAATCCTCACTTCTAAAATAGAATTTGTCTTCGAAACTGCTTGGAGCTTAGTGTCAAAGCTTATTGGTGAAAGATTAGGAGCTAATGTGGTTACCACAGCAATGAAAGTATGTCATTGGAGTCACCATGACTCGATTGGCACAACCACGCCCCGCTACTGCGTTGCTCCTGGTGATGGTAATTTTTACTTTTCTGTACAATCTTTTCCAGCCTCTATTTTCCTCTTATGAAGTTGACTCTACAGTCGCCTTTTCTGCTGATGTCGTAACCTTGTTTACTTGAAAGAAAAGTGCAATGAAAAACATTGTGAAATGAGTGTAGTCATGTTTCAAGTTGAGTGTGCAACAGTTGATACAGCAGAGTGAGAGCACTGAAATGAGAGGGAGGGTCATTTGCAACTACGATGGCCTGAATCTGATCACAAAGTGCTCTGTTTCAAACAGATAATACTCGTTTGACTTTCCCTTTAATCCCGTAAATCTGCCGTTAAATCTTTGCAACATGGATTGCATGTCATCAGATTAAGATTTTATCTGTCTATATTTAGTTTTTACAATAATTGTTCAATTGTAAATTTCTTGTTGTTTCAACTAAGGCTGTCCAAATATAGTGGTAAACGTCACTTACCTCTGATGATGCCCTCTTTCTGCCAAATTGATACTACAATGACTGATAAATCTGTTGGCTGGAAATGCAAAATAAAGTTTGTTAATGTTGATTACATTTTTCTGGAATAGAATTATGGAACCAGCAAAACAATAGCACTGTATTTTTCAAACATATTAGTGTTTTTGATGCATTAACATGACCAAGTGGGTAAACTAAGTGCAGGTGCAAAAAACCCAATTCAGTAGTATATGAATCGCACTACTTTCTGCTGTTATCTGATAATACTGAAACGTAATTTCCTTCTCACTCAGGAAGTGTTTTACTTTACTCCCGTATTTTCTGTGTTTTCATACGATAATATGACGATGATACTTTGCTTGAAATGTTTAATTGTGACAGTGATATACAATTCTTATGTAATTTGGGAGGGCTTTCCAACAAAACTTGTCACAATATCATGGGCAGGAGCTATTGTCCAGTGACCTAGTTTTTGATACGGGAAGACTAAGAGGTACAAATAAATGGATCGGTAGAAAACTGTTTGAAGATAGTCAATCATAATATGTTGGAGAAGAGAAGGAAATGGTGGGACGGAATCTAATGGAATCCTGTGAAGTAATGGCTTAGGGGCTGATAGGAGTGCGATAGACATTGTTGTCCTCGTATCACGCTGTTGTGATAAGGAAGTAAGGTACCTTTCATTTTATGAAGGGCATTGGTATTCAGCGTTTAATATAGCGAGAAATATGGAAGAGCAGAGTGTTTGCACATCCAAAAAATAATATAAAACACAAGAAATAAAGATCTATCTTTATATATATATCTATATCTTTATATATTACCTTGAGGCAATAGAAAACAAGATGTGTTGCTACACAGTGTTCACGCTTCTTGGCGATCGTTCAGGCAACTCTCCCTCTCTCTCTATATATATGCACAATAGTTCCTTAGTACGCTGAATTGGCCATGGTTATCACTTTCATTTTCAGTCCAAAACCCTCACTCCAACACCCTTGGAGGGTCTAACAGACGTTAAATGCATTTTTTTAAGCATCTGTGGCATATATTTCTGTAATAACATACAAGAAAATTACATGCGCTTCTTACATTTCATTTACATATTCCCACTGTTTTCTC
>JAAAKL020006133.1:0-18374 GCA_010016065.2 Carybdea cf. marsupialis auct. non (Linnaeus, 1758)
GTAAATAATTTCGTTGATTCCCTTTTCGGTTATTTTCTGACGAATTGTACTCTGAGGAGTGTCAGACGAAAAAAGCTATTTAGTACAAAATGAATTCGCTATTTCGTGCAGTTTTATTATTCTGTATCATCAACAAACTTTTCTTAATTTCTTTATCAGGGCTGCAAAGTGCAAGTAAACATAGATGGTAACATTTGGCAATGTAGTCCATTAAGTTACCATGTGTTATCCAGACTAAATTACACGTAAAAATCTATGCCATCATTTATGCTGGTCTTTGACATCCCCTCTTTTTGTTCATGATATTGCCATGCGTGGAGTAATGCAAACAACGAAATTTATTACAAACAAGAAGTCGAAAGAATGCACATTTCAGATGCAATTTCTCTAGCTCAGAGGGACTAGCAAATCTAGCATAGATGCTATTTGTTACTTAACATCAGAAGCTTAGGAGACTGGAAATGTTTAAAAACCATACCACAGATATAAATGCTAAAATGCTATGATCTTTTCTACCTTAGATGCTTAAGAGTCTGAAAAGATTTAAACACTAGCACATAGATGTAGATGGAGATAGGCAAGATAACATAAAAAAACTTTGGCTTTGAACGTGTGACTGTTTGACAATGTGACAACAAAAATCCAAAATAATTTGTCTTGGCCATTTTTCAACTCTCACAGGGATTGGAACGTAAAGAATGTTTTTGTATAAGTACCTTACAAAAGGGGATTGGACCCAAGTCAATCGCTTTAGAAGAAACCATAAAAGAGCACCTTTGTAGGAGTCTCTTTTGTCGGAAGATACTATCACCAACTGATTACTCCCATCGCGTTTCAAAAAGGCAATTTTTTTTTCTCCATACTCCCCATTTTTACATGTATTGTACATTAATAAAAAGGTGAAAGTGGTGTTGGTGATGAAAAACACTGGTTGTTACAATAATATATCACTTCCCAGTTTTCACAATAAGAGAAACTAACAGCGCAAATATCGCGGGGTATTAACACATAAGTGTTTGATGTTTATTGTCATAAGTATCTGAGGGTGTGATATAAGCGTGAAAATATAATCATGTGACTACAGAGGGAAGCTATTTCTATGGTGGTTTCCTCACTTATTATCTATCATACCCGGGGCAAGGTGCTATTGCCTATTAGATTAAATCTATTATATAACTGATTTAGTATCATTAACAGATAGTAAAAGATGGGAAATTGCATAGTTTATATTAGTTAACCTTTTATGCATTCAGTGCACTTCATTAGAATTTAAGGAGTACCACAAGGTCTAAATTAGCCCCCCATTTATTTCCTCAAGGAAGATTCCTTCAGATAGAGGAATATACTAAGTCTAAATGAGTTTCTCCTTTATTCATATCGTCAGAAGGATTTTCTTAAAACAAATAGGTACCTTCAGGCCTAAATGAGGATGCTCTGGATTCTTCTAGGTAATCTTTCCTTGAAATAAAAGAATACCTTAAGACTTCGATCAGTTTCTCCTTTAACAATTTTTGAAATTTCCCTTGAAACAGTGGGTACCTTACAGATTACAATAATTTGTCCCTTAACCATTTAAGAATCACTAAGATAAATGCATGAATACCAGGATGGATTTTAGTTACCATTGGATAAAATTTCCCCTGCAAAGATAGGACCGCAAAGTCATCAAGAAAACACAAATTCTCCGTTAATCCATCAAACAAATATCTGTGAGATTGCTGGTCCTTTTAGTGGCTTCCTTCAAAAGCGATGCTCAGAGGCCACAGTTTCCTTACTGTTTCTGCCAATGACAACTCCAAGACCCATTAAGGACAACTTTTTGTATAAAAATTGTCGAGTGTCAAAATGTAATCACATGAGTTAGCAAAAATGTATTATTACATTAAAAAGACTAGTTTCTGAGCTGTTCAATCAGCAAAACCTTCTAGCATTTCCCATTTAATCCATTGAAGAAGTTGCAAGTGGCAGTTTTGGAGGACGCGGGTCCCTCGACCCAACACAAAACTTGGAAAGCCGTATTACGTCATCAACGCGAGGTTTGCTGGCCATCATCGAGCTGCAGAGGTTACGGAGACACTGTCTTCCATTCTGTGGGCGTCGTTTTTAATTTTCCACTTACTTCTATGAGCTTAGTGTGGGCAGACACATACATCTGTCCTATCCCTCTCCCCCTGTCTGACAGTTGCACCATTTGGAATAGACAGAACTGTAATCTATCCCCTTTCGTTATGGTTCAATGTATTTTTATAAGTCGGCAAAATTATCTACCGAATACCAGCGCTCCTTGCATCTTTAATCTAATCTCTAACTCACTACTGTAAGCACGCTTGTATTCATGTTATAACCATTAAGTCATGTTTCCATAGACTCGACATGGGAAGGGGCTTCTGTCTTAGTAGTCCTCTCATAGTTCCTTTTGCATAATTTCTTTTTGGGAGACATTAATGTTCTAAACTTTTTACTTTCTATCTATTTGACATAAAGAAGTATATATTAGTTACATTCAAATATGATGGATCTTTCCTCGCCACTCCCCTTAAAATGGTAGTCGAAAATTGCATGTGAAAGTATGTTACGATTTTTCGGAAATTCTACCTCTGAAAGGTTATTTTGTAAAAGTTTTATATTTGTCAAAAATAGGTTGTCTTTCTATATTTTTAGTAGGCATTTTAAGTTTTATTTAAAAAAAAAAGTGCTTACATTAGCATTTTACCAGAAGTTTTCAGTTCTTTTCCTCTTGCTAACGATGAGCCAACAAAAGTAGTAGATGAAATCATCGCACTTTTTAACATGAAGTAGGATGACCTAACGCTCAAAACAAGAGCTGTAATAAGGTCACAGTCTAAGTTGATGAGAATCAGGGAAATTGACATGAAAATGGAGCAAAAGTAGCCTTTCCAAATAGCTCCAACCTCTTTTTGCCTCCTTAAACTGAAACATATATATGGTAGGATACTTACAGAGTACAATAGCAACAGTTTCCCTGAATCAAGGTAGTGGTGCTGGCCCTTATCTCAACCGATTGTGGATTTTCATCTTTCTAAAGTTATCCCCCAACTGTTTAAAAAAACAGTTTTAAAATATGAGAACCGAAAAATTGGCCATTTTCTATTACCATGTTCCAATAAACTTGCCCTATAACCCAATACAAGCTTTCATCCATTCGCCATTTTAGAACATCGTGTCTTGTTGAAAGGGGAATCAAAAAGTCCGTCCCCAGTTTGATACCGCACATCTCAAGAACACGTGTAGAATAGGGCAAGCATAAACGATTCCTCATCAAGTTTCGGGTGACTGGAATAGTTATGACTTAACTGTGTTGGTAGAAGTGTTTCTTAAAGTCAAAGTACAGTGTTTATGTTATCAAGCAGATTTTAGAAATGTGCCGTTCTGTCAAATTAAAGCGGACAATGAATAGCACAGATTACGTTCTTTGCTGAGTATATTATTTAAAAGGTACGTGGAAATTCATAAGGAGTCGAAGCAACTTTAAGACTCACCATTGGAGCAATGCAGAGGGAAAGCGTGCCGTCACAATGTTGACAATGTTTGAATTATGGAAGAAAAATATCTATTTTCATGTTGCCCTATTAGTAAGAATATCAGTGGCCAAGATGGAGATTGTTGCTCTTTCCCAACATCGAGATGTCGGCTTTCAAAGTTTTAAATCTCTCTATCAAACCTTACATTTTTATGCTGGATCCTTACGCAAGTATCCAAGGAGTATTAAGAAAGTTTTGACCGGAGATTTTTGAAATTTAAACCCCTCTAGTTTAAACACTATATACACTACAGGTCTGGTATTATGGGAACCAGCCTATTCCCGAATTGCCTTAAGATACCTCGAGTCAAATTTTAGTATTTTTATAACTTGATTTGTACGTCATCACTTTCCCTCCGCATTATTAGGAGCAGTCACCCAAAATGTGCAGGATAATGCCACGCTGTTTCTCTGTCTTGTAAATTGAGTTTAATTTGCAACGTAAAAGGCAGGATTATTTAGTCAATGTGAAATTATATTATAAAAGCATCATAGGAGACTTTACATTTCAGGTGTACATTTATTAGAGTTGCATAGGATTATTTCGTCTAAGTGGAGATATTAACGTATTTTTCTGACTGTCCCTCTCTGGATTGGCGCTAGCGACTTCTCTATCGATTTCAAACTTTATCCTCTTGGCTCTATCGTTCCTTCCTCTACTAGAAAAAGTGTTACTATCATCTTTTCGTATTGTGGATTCCATTGCTCGATAAGGCTCTGTAAAATTATGATTGAATAATGGCTGCTTCCTTTTACGATCAGTAGTTAAGTTATTTATAGGTGATCTAGTGTTACGATGTATTTTTAATTTATTTCCATCTTTATGACCAAAAGACAACATCGTTTTCAAGTCCACGAATGCTGCTTTCCTTCTAAGGGTTTTCAATCTCTTTCTAAGTTCTCCTGGTTTATCTAAGCTTTTTATTCCTTCTCTAATCAATATACCTTGATAGCCGTAATTATTTCCTAGCTTTTTACGAAAATATGACAGATAGTCAGTTTCACTCGTCAACATCTTCTGACAGAAGTAGCGATGGTATCGGTCTACAGTTGGATTCATGACTTTCTGTTTCACTTCAACTTGGATACCGAAACCAGTGGTTACAATTTCTCTTGGACTACAAATGTTTGCCATGTATCTATTTCGCGCTCTCAATTCCTTGAGGTCATCCCAAAACTCTTGCCCGAGTTTTCGTATTTCGTTCCAAAAGGTTCGGTTGAAATATTCGTAGAGTAAAACGTCAGCCCGATTCCATTCCTTTATTTTTCTCTCCATGCTTTTCGTAATATTAGGTCTCTTATTCTGGAGTCTTTGGTTCATTTTGATGTAAAGAACATCGTCAAAATCCCAACAGAATTTTCTCTTCATTAATACCAGACTTTCGTCAAAGTAATCCATTATCATCACCAGATCGAACTCTCTGTCTAATCTTCGAATTGTTTTCCTCACATTAGCGTCGTCATCGAAATCCATGAAATCGAGGCCCAAGTCATAGAACATACCACTCTGTATCAAATTCATTGCTTCCGGAAGGTCGCCATTTCTGATAGTCAGATTGTACAGGTACTCGTCAGGATCGCTTAAAAAGTCCTCAAGCGGATTCTTGGAGTGTTCCAATTTCAAGGATTTATCGTACTCAAAGTAGTAAAAAGCACTTTCGAATTGTGTAACTGGATTCCTTAGTATTGTTATATATTTAGTATTATTTTGCATAACAAGGTCCATCTCCGGCCTGTTATATCGAGCATGATTACATAGGATATTAGCTGGTTCTCCATCAAGGCGAAGCATATCAACAGTCGTCCAGTGAAATCTGGCTGGCCATGCAAACCGGAAGTCACCATCAACTGGAATAGCCACAGACAATTCTCGTAGATCAGCAAATCGATTGAGGATATTAGTGACGGTACTACTACCTGTTTTATGAGTCTTGAGGAACAATACGTTCTCTTCAGGTTTACATCTAAGGCAAGAGAAATAAGAGAAAATGAAACCTAATAAAGCATATCCAAAAATGTAATTCTCAGCACATGAAGAAGACATTGTAATTGCGACGGATCATTGCTGTGGAGGGGTGCGGGTGCTACACAATCGGACAGACTGAAATATGAACTGGCATACTAGAGATACAAGACACGAGGTAAATAGAAACCATGTCATATAGTGAATCTGCTTTCTTTGGTATCTTGGCAAAAACGTATCATTTATACTACTCTATTATCAATAAAGCGATGCTTCCCTGTTGTCAAATCTCTCTTTCGTTACAGGGATAGGAGCAGACATACGAAATGGAGAACTGATTTTAGCATCCTACATGATTTCGTTCATGCTAGAGATAGTCAAGAAAAGGCTAGCCTTAATTTCCCCAACCATCTCAACTTTGTCAAATTAGATTGATCCTCTTAGGAAACTCTCTCTTTCTCAAACTAGTGGTTACCAGTACGTGTCATTTACTACCGAAAGTTGGGACTGAAATCATCATGTTGGGATAAAGTTTATTTCCTTAAGAGAGGCTCAAAACAAAGATGCCTGCCCTGCTCTGCTTGCGTTGTCGTTTATGGGACAAATATGCCAAACATCCTATTTCAAACACTCCATCATCTAGAGAGATGCTGATGTATCTCCAACAAGGAGAGGCAAATGAAATTATGTACGCCTGCCAGAAAAATGTGAATGGAGTAACTCCCTCCATTTTCAAACCGATCCCATTCCATGCATTTTGACTTGATATACTGACTAATAGATAAAATAAAACTTCTTTTCTACTAAAAGCAGGCAAACCTAAGGATTTTCTAATGACAATAAGACAAATAGTGCTATCAATGGTTAACAGGAAACTATGCTTCCCGTGACCCTGACTAGACTGCGTTAATTGAGGTTACAAGGATTGAAAGAGGAAGGGAGTATTGGGCCTGCATATATATTTATGTAAATAACTAAAAACATTTGCCACTAAAGCGTGAAAATTTTTAGGACTTACAATTAATCTATTAGCTCTAGAAAAATATTTATTTTAGACGATGACGTCACAAAATTGTAAAAAATTGTAAAAAATACCATTAAAATTTAGTTGTTAGAGTGCTGTTTAAACGTAAAGACAAATCGCAGTAGGTATTGGTGAAGCTATCATCTACAAATCAGCACGGAGAAATTTCCAAAGACTAAATTGAAGGGAAATTTTAGAAGTTTCAAAAATATTGGCTGATCATGAGTCGTTCATGTGATATCATGAAAAGCCACCACTGACCTACTAGCCCACCTCAGTTTCTTGTTGAAGAAGAGATTTTTAAAAGAGGTCTGGTAGCCACTGTGGTATGCAGGAGAACTCTGTGTGCCTTTCCTAGGTCTCAACATTTTAACACTCAGGTCAGTGACATAAAAACTTAGAAAATGTACATCTAATGCCCATGTTTCAGGTACTGTATATTTTCACGTCATTGCTCAGTAAAACACTATGATCTTCCTTCAGGCGAAAACCACATCTTCGAAGCTTATAACCTACGTACAAAATGCTAGTTAACCTATAAAGAATCTAAGTACTGTGTTTCACCTCCTATAAACATGCGTGATCAAAAATCACCCACTTTCTACTGATTTGGACAGTTTTGATGTTTCGTCAGTTTTTCCTTTGATTTGCCCTAGCTTACCTTGTGATTCAATTGCCTTGACTTGTCTAATGTCTATCTCAAAGTATTCAAACTGGCTTACATTCATTGGCGTACCCATGTTTATTGAAGGGGGACCTCAAAGTTGTGTAACCTACTTTTCATGCCTGCACGAGGGGCTACCTAATGACCCCCATCCTAAATACTTCATCACCTATATTAAAATGACACTTTCATATTGAACATACTTCTCTACTGACTTGAATCTATGATATTGTGAATTTTTCCCCTTTATCTTATCGACGTTAATCTTATGGTAGTTCATACGTGACCTTCCTCCAGCTAGTAACCGTCTAATTGCAGAACCCTTGTCTAGATGTTATATATTCTCTTACAGAAACCCGAATCTTTGCTCCATGTGTCAAGAGGGAAATAAATAGCTCAGTTTGATATCTTCAGCCTCGCACGAACATTGCGTGTAAACGAGTTAACGTTGTAAACTCAGGCAACTAAGAATGCCGTGAAAAATGTTCAAGATAGCTGATGTTAGATAAAATTGTGGTAACACCTGCTCCAATCAGCTATAGGACGATGGCTATAACATGCAGGTGGCATGGCATGAACAGGTAGCAACCAGTTAGACTGTGAAAATTTAGCCCATTTCCAATTCTCATAAATGATTAAGTACGAGATAAAATGTTAATCTTTGAAGTTCGTTCAAGAGGAATGCATTGAAGGGCTTGCTAACCTGTTGATAACTGATTGACTCATGTGTCTAAGATAAAGCCTCTTCCGCTATTGATGGTAGGCACTGTCGTTGAACAGATTGTTATGTATAGCCCTAATTTAACAGCCGTGATTTTTCACTCCTACCAGTAGACGCTTTCACCTCAAAATATGCCCGATGTTGATATGTGTAATCAGTACATCAATACGATTACCAGAGTGGTTAATGAGAGATTAGCATGATATGATAGGCACTGACATTTACATGGAAGAAAGTCACTGACATTTTGCTTCATTCTCTCAAAATTCAACTTTAGAATGAAGCGATATATGGCCAATAAAACCGGCAATCGCATAAAAGATTTTGGAAAAATCAAGAAATAGGTAGCAAAATGTTTTTCCATGAAAGAACAGCGGAAAAATGAATCACAACAAGGAGCCAAGGAATACAGACATGACTTATCAGATGAATACTCAGTGGGCAACGTTATACTGATTCATAGTGATCTCATGATTTAAATCAGAAAAAAGAAGATATCATAAAGAGTAAAATAGCAATGACCAACACCAGCCGGTGGCTACTCTAGCGTCTCGGAAAGTTCCTGTTGCTGTTTTATTTAAAAATATTCTCCAATCCTTCCTTCCTGAAGTGTTAGAATCTCGCTATCATTGATTGTCACACTTTGGCCGCTTTCAAAGAAGTGTAAAACATTAAAGCCTGCCTGTAAAACATGGAGAAACAGGGAGACAGGTGCGTGTGAAGAGGAGGTGGAGGACGTGGAGTTAGACGAGGCAGCAAAAGACTAATCATGTCTGCACACTAATTAGATATCAATTTTATGTTATTTCACACATGTTTACTTTCATTTTTCTCGATCCTTACCCTTCCGTTAGGTGTCTTTTAAATATTATTGTACCTCATCCCCCCGAATATCAGGGTTTGCTAGTATCAGAACAAACCATTCCACTTCTTCATACATATGTTACCGATCTTTCTTTTCACTGTGATGTCATCTACTTCATATTTATGCTTATAGCATTGCCATCGCAAGACAGGGGCCTCTAAAATTTATCATACGTTGGTGGCTACAGGTCAAGGCAATTCTATAGGCGTTCTTCACTTAAACACTTTTGCAAAAGGGGTTGAAACATTCTATTTGCTCAGATTCTCTAATGTCACTTCGAGATCCCTCTCACACTATCTTCACTTATATGTCGACAACACGCGCGAGGCGAGCTTAATCATAACGTACGAATAACTGACATAAACAGTGAACTATTTATGAAATATCAAATTAACTTCTCCCATAAGACCATTAAAAAACAAAAAAAATGAATTAAACTGATAGCAGTACGTATCTGTAGAAATACGCATTTGCATCAATCGAGTGACGAGCTTTAGGTGTCTCTTTCCCATCGATTACATGCCTCTAGTACATTCCCCTAACACGCGCGCAGATGATGTTCCTGGAATCTGAGCACTATTCCCTAAAACACCCAGCAGCAGCTTGTTTGCAAAGACATACGGTAGCTACAGACTGTGAAAGTACATAGTTTTACCCTCTAATGTTTAATTTCATTAGATGGATGATTAATAGCATCCGATTGCTGCACCATTAATCACTGAATAAATGCTAGGAGCGAGCGAAGGCTAATTTTGACGTGTCATGGAGAGCTTGGTCGTTGTTGTCTGCAATTAACAATGAATCCTGAATGGACATGACTCTTAAATAGGTACATAAATTTTCTAACTTAAACTGATTTGTCTTTACCGGCGACTTGTGACAAATTCTTACGGATAAGCTACTGTCTATCTATGAATCCATTTTATTTGGATAGACCGCTCTGGCCTAAAAAGTGCCCAACACTGCTGCATAATTAACTAACGAAAAATCTAAATGTTTAGTTAACTTATTACCTATTAACTACATACAGGTAACATTTGATTACAAAACCTTTTTCGGGGAAAGAAGGAGGTAGATGGATAACTTATTGTCAAAAAATTATGAACAAATATTAGTCAAAGGGTCTTTGTTTATCAACTTGTAATCGGAGAAAATCACAAAAATTGTAAATTATACTATTGTTTCTTTATTCGCATAATTCATATATTCGCAAGCAAAAATAGTTTTACTTCTATCGTTTCATCTTTTGCCTGTTTTTCGAAAAATAATTGTGATTGCCCCAAAAAGAATGATTTAATGAAATTTAGGTAGGATGCAGTAGTAGAGACCCCTCACCCCCTGCTTATGCTAACTAACTTACTTGATGCTTAAATCCTTAGAAATTAGCTACGTAGTAACGAGTGTCCCTCACGAGATTTATTTTAAAATTCTCTCAATACAAGGCAGGGTTGCCACTTGAAGGTATTGAGTTACTTTGAAACGATTACACGCATTTTACAACTAGAAATAAAATCTTGCTTGGTAAATGAAACTGAATCTGGTTTAGAATATCACAGCCTCTTATCTTATTTACATATTGATATGGTATGTTGCAGAATACCTTGTGGCAAATACCAGCCTCCCAAATACAATTCTGAATTTCTGTCGCATAAATTTAGTAAAAGGAACCCGCATAACTGTAACTTATGTCAAATCATTTTCCATTTTATCAGAATAGTTTTATCAATTTTTCAGCAAGACGATGATGCAAAATGTTCAAGTGATAATGAGAGAACTTGCATCAAAAGATTGAACTAAGACTTCAGTCATTCTTCATACCTTGCATTTGATTCCAATTTCGATAACTCCTTCTGGAGATCAAAGTCAGCAACTGGTTTAGCATTCTTTGGTCTTCTCACGTTACTCCAGGATTCCAAATTAAATCTGGAAGTGTAATAGATAGCCATTTAAATTCACAATAACGATATATACATGGTAACACCACAGAGGTCATCTTGTACATTCTGAAATTTATACGCCGTCATTTATGTAAAACCACCTTTCATCATCCTGTTATAGTTACTGTCATTTTAGTCCTCATATATTCAGACATTCATCACTTTTTGCCATTATCATAATAGAAATAGAATGATAAATGTATATTTTCCAGAATATGCATGCCAAACTAATGCTCAACATTACATACAGGCATCTTATGACGAATTTAATACCTTGCCATTAACTACTACCACAGACCATAGTATCATTACTCTTCGATCGTTCCCAGTCCTTTAAGATAAATGTATTTGAAAATATATGTTTGTTAAGTGAATTTAGCTGACTTTTACTAAAGTCTTCAAATTTGAAGAGTTCATTTGTGGCACGGAACTTTAAAATTGGCTTTAAGCTACGAATTCATATTACTAAACGTCGTTGCCAGACACTGGTCATAGCAATCGTCTGGAAAGAAGTAGGCAATGTCGCTTAGATTGTATTGGAAATGAGGGGTATTAAAATATGTCGTTGCAAATAGCACGTTCAAATTCGTCAGGAAAGTGAAAACAGTATGCAGTTGTTGACAAAAATTTATATGCACTATATAAACTATCCGAGTATGATGTAAATACCATAAAATAAAAATTTATACGTCACTTGTTATATGTAAATTACTTCTTACCTCCATCTATCTGTTAACCAAAGAAAGATATTTTGTACGAGCCATAAAAACGCTTTGCATGTTATTGGTAGTGCGTGTAGCTCACAATTAGCATAATTTATACTTAATTTACAACAAAGTGTGTACAGTCTGTTATATGGACTGTTAAACAGCACCGAATATGTAGTCTTAACCTTGACAGACGCATAACACATTATGCACCTTCCATATTTCATAGCCGTATTGACTTTGTTCAACACAGCTTCGGTAATTTCAACTAGATTCCACCTCTTTACTTACAGCTCCATTTGCATTATTTTGTTTTGGGTATTGCACGTTTGAAGCATGTAGGGTTTAGACTGCTTTACCCAAAATAAGTGAATTTCTTTGTTGATGTCTTCGTTTGAGGTTGGGTTCCATGGTGAATATGTTGAGTATCGGACAAGACAAGACAAATGCCAGATTATTAAATATTCATCTATTTTAGTTTATTGTTGTTAGAAAATGACTGGATAAATTGCCAAGCACTTCCACGTTGCCTTCACAGTATTGTACATTAAATATCGAGGGATCTGTGTTTGTCGGACATCTTATGTGACACTGCAACGTCATGTACCGTCGTTAGCATGGCAACATTCTTCATCTCTAACTTCTCTTAGTCGAGATAACAAACGTGTATATATCTTTCATCTCGTAAATGAAGTGTGTCGTCTTTTTTCTCTGCCATATGCAAACTTTTATGCGCACCAAATGCCTTCACTTTGCCATTCATGTGAATAAAGCTTCACTTCTGTTTCCGTCCCTCCAAAGGATTGATTTTTGAGAACTGAGTAACTAGGTAAATGTTATCATGGCCATTTCAAGTTTGGTAATAGCTTTCTGGCTCATTAATCACTTAGTCTGGTTTCCCGGCATCTGGCAGCCTACAGCATATAAATGGAAGATTGTTATTTGAAAGAAATGGATACCATAGCCCATTTGGATTCAGGTCTGCCTTGCTATGTTTACAGGTGATTTTACCCAAACATGAATGGAGAGTGAAAATGAGAATGGGTAGGCTGAAGTTGTTTGGGTATGTCATGGAAGAAATGGAGAGTGCGTTTGAAGAGGGCTGATAGAGATTGAAGTATAAGGTAAAAGACAAGTCAAAAGGAAGTGGTAGATAAAGGCAGAAATTTATGAATGCTGCAAAGGAGGCTATGAGGAATGTGGGTGCGACGAAAAAAGATGACAAGAACAGACAAGATGGGGACGATTTATCTACGTTGCGTTAGCACCTCATGGTAAAGGGAAGATGCCGAAAGAAGAAGATGGCGGAGAGTTTCATAAAGATATACTACTGAATAGCGTACTTATGACTATAGCCTGAAAACAATTAGTATGGATAGTAAATGGATCCTGTTTCTTGGTGTTATTTACTAAAAGCTGTCCTTAAATTATATTGCTTTACTCCATAACACAGTAATTTTGTGCCGGCATAATTTTCATATTCACTGACGGGCTTATAAAGAGCTAACAAAGCTTACGCCCTAGCGTGACTTATCAGCGAGGGGGCCCGGAAGGGTTCATAAGCAGTATTTCCTATTTTTCCGTATGTAAGAAGACTACATAAAGCAGTGCAACCTAGGGCTTCTAAAAACACTATACACAATAAAACAAATGTAAACAGGTATCAATCTACTCTGTCTCTAGGCTGCACAAGGTAAACAGACTACATTATTACATTTTTATGCACTTAATTTTGCAAGGAGAGATCTTCTTGTAAGAAGAATAGACGTTACCTTTGTAGGAAATGCTTATTTTCTTTATGGGTAGGGCACTTGGCGACAGCTGTAAGCAGGCAGCATCGAATGCTCTGGCAATCTCTAGCAGTCAGCTATCAGCAGTGGTAGACATTAACCATGCAATAGAGAAGCAGTTTGGAAGCGTGCTTTACTCTAAATGTAATAGTTTTTGTATATTCAAATATTGAGCAATCTATCTATTTCTTCGTATTCACTATTTCGAAGTTCAGTATCGTGACAGGACTTTCAACCAATCTGTAGGCCTGATTTACAGTACGCTTTCTGTAGGGCGGCCTGCCTCATATTTTGTGGTTTGATAGATAATTGCGGTGCGTAAACTAACCGGAATGAAGAACATAGGAGAGGTAATGGATCATTTGTAATTTTGCGGTTTGTAATTTTGAGGTTTAGGTATTGAAATAAAGTCGAAAAGGAAGGAATAGAATGAAAGGAGAGAGGAACAATAACGACGTATATCATACTGGCAGGGTTAGAAACTCTAGATTATTTTGGATGGCAACCATTTTGTTATATGATTGTGAACATTGCCATCATGCAGATACCTACTCCATCGTGCATATAGCTATTGACAAGTTACTGTTGTAGTACAATCCAAAGTATCATGGCTAACTTTTAGCCGTAGGAAAAAAATTTATTATCGAATATACATCTGCAACGATGTTACACTTATCATATCCATGTTTTTGGTAATCTGTGATACTTAGGCCTTAAAATATGGAGAGTAATGAAACTACGTTGGTACATAATGAAATATATATTGACACTTCAGTTTCTAAACCATTTAATACATAGTAATATATAAGATGTAGTATGAGGCAATGTTCTATTTAATCAAGAGCCTTTAAAATTTAACTTTCTGATCGATGCACTACCATCCTGTCACACAAAAACCATATCCACAATCAAATTTCCTAATTGCAGTACCTTCAGGTTGGTGTGACAAAAGTATAAAACATGTGCATGAAGTAGTATCGTCTCTCAAGAACTCGTCAAAAGCAAGCAATATATTTACTTACCCTGTGTTTGGTTCAGCCATAATTCCGTGTTCGCTTCGCTCATTCTCGGCTGAATGCTTCTGTGCCTTTACGCTATTATCAAGGCTGGAATTAAAAATCAGTAGAAGTATTCCTGTTAACACTGCAAAAATAACGCAGCCCATGAAAAATGTAACACGAAGTTTACTTGTAATCATGCGTCCATGTTAAATGAAGTTAGTGCAATTACTTTGTTTCTGTATGACAATTTAAAAAATCCAATCAATTGTATCCTAGTTTTGAAGTCTTATACGCTTGACTTCTCCGTTAGAAACTTTGCTTTATGTTTGATATTTGTGATCAAAGCCAGTTCAGATCAGTGATTCTTGCCAAAGACAGTGATCAGAGCAGGTGGGAAGATAATGGATAAAGGCCTCATCATCTTGTATTGCTAATGAGCTTCCTTTACTGTCAACTTTGTTCTGCATACAGTTTGAATTTACAGGCATTAACTAGTAGTACTATGTCGTCCGTGTGAAAGTAAATCTTTGTTTTATGTTGAAATCATTTAGCCACATGCTTCCTAGTTCTTTTAACAGAGTTCGCTGGCTATGAGTAACTAAGAGAGGGAGATCGCCTTGCAGAGCGATCAAGTGGAAGAACAATAGAAAGTTGATTAGCGGTTACGCTAATCCTATGAGAGCAATTACTTCATGGCAGCATAATAATCAAAGAAGGCTCACTGTAAGCAGGGCGACACGCTGTCCAAGTGATCATTCTCATCAAAAAGAGCAATTATTAAATTAGGTATTACATATCATTGCCATTAAATGTTGTAATGAGAAACTGGCCACGTGTCGAGACAACTACTGTGTAAAAAATTGTCAAATGTTTAGTTCTGTGGTAGTTATGGTTTGACATCTCAATGAGGTTTCTCATTGAAGGTCACTTTAATGCGAACTTTGCACTTTGGTCCAGCAGATCATTTCCTGGGTTAGCAAATCAAGGGACTTTCAAAAGGCATCTAGGAATAACCATCCTTTCTAAATACATTTTATAAGAGTAAAGGGGCAAGAGAGCGTGAAAAGTTTCTGAAACTAGTTTTTTATTTTTTAATACGGGAGCTAATGAGGAGTTATACAGAAATTGAAGTCCACGTGTACGTCATAACAACAAATTCGTGCACCAAAAATATACATTTGAAACTTCAACTTCATTCTTATCAAATTACAATTCCAAACATAGAAAAATATTTCCAATTTACGTTTATCTCTCATTAGTAGGACTCGTGCATTTAAGACTTGTCTCGTGGCATAATGATTTAACCATTCTGCAAGACAATAGAAGGAAACAGCGATCAATTCAGAAATACAATCCAAGCGCGGGAGAGAGAACATGTTTGAAAGAACTTAAATCATGGAGTGTGTACGAAATATGGAATTTGACATAAGTTATATATAACAGCATAATAAATTCGTATAGGAGAAAGTGATTTTTCGTATCTTATCAAGCTGTTGCACAAGAGTTGAGTAACTTGATAGTTGCTGTTATGATTGCATACTTTCCTTGCCTGTAGTAGAGCATTGACTAGCATTGTGTTATCTGATATTTTTCCAAGTTACGTGATGCCGTTTTTACACCGCACCCATACACATTGGACATTTTTAGAGCACCGGATGTCTTTCTTGACATCAGCAGTCATCTGGGAACCGAACCCTGACCCTAAGGACTGGAAGACAGGTCAATCATCCACTTGACCAATACGGTTCTAAGTGAAAGAGCTAATAAATATATCAGGAGAGTAAGAAACCAATCAAATCTTTGCTTTATTTGGAGGGAGGAAAGGGTGGGGTGTGGTAACCACCGGACGTTAAAGCAGTACATTGTTTGCTCTAAATTGTGAAAGAGATAAAAAAAATTTCACTTGACAAGTGGACACTGTCTAGTACAACCTACAGCTTCTGAAGTGTTTTTAATAATTACGACGTGTTTTACTTGAGAATATTTTAGTACCATGCTGCATATCTTCTTATCTTTCTTTCCGAAATTTCAAAATGTCGAAAAGCCTTCCTTTCGAAAAACAACTTGTCCTGGTTCAAAATATTTTAACGCAAAGAAAAAGTCGTCGACTCCATGTACCTTTCCTGTAATCGGGAAACAACATATGTTTCCTAAGGTATAGATCATACTAAGAATGGTAATCCTGAGGCATTACGTTTTGTTTATTGGCGTTCTACCACATCGGAAATTGAATCATTTCCGTTGTACACTCCTGTAAAGGCCATTTCCAACACACATGATATTTTCCAATCCCAACGTTATCCCTTTCTTTCTTAGGTGCAGATGGTGCAGTTTATTTTTCAAAATACTATAGGAAGGGATGGCCCAGCGGACACCCTAAATTACACCCTTGTCAGTAATCAAAGTAAATTGATGCTCAATCGGCAAATACAGCTTTCAGAATCGCTGTTATTGTAATCCTTCTCTTGACTAATACTTCCCATAGACAGCTTTGGTATCTAAAGCCAACATTACCTTTTTCTTTCTGCAGTTTCTACTTCACCTGTTAAGTAATCGGCAGTAGCTTTCTTCTCGTTTTCTGTCCATTTAAATGTCCTTATGATGTGGCTTCATTTTCATTTCTGGTTCTTTTCATTATCAAGCTCAGCAAGAATGCATCTTGTAAAAACAGTGCTGTTAATTTGAAGGTTATCTGTGGGATTTCGTACAATATGACCCTTGTTCATTGTTGGTCAACGTCTGGAAAGCTCAGCGGAAATCCTTCGGACGTAAACACATCTTTCTTTTACTTCAATATTTTCTGCAAGATTTCCTACAATACAGCCCTTATTCTGTTGCAGTAAAGACTCATATTGCAAAGGCAAACCAAGCTCTTCATAAAGTATGGATCTGATAAGGCTGCAATAGATTCAAAAGTGTCGAGGTCATATGTTCTAAAAGAATGTTATACAGGTTTACCGGTTAATTTGAAAATTGTTTAACTTATATAGGAAAGGGCACGGATGTTACTGTCTGAAAGAGATTTAACGTATCGAATTTTCAGAAGAAAAATTTCGTTGGCGGAATTTTTGGGTAATATTTTACGCGATCGAAAGTCTACTGGTAGCCAACGACAGAAAGGAAGTGTGCAGTTGTGATAATAAGCATTGGACGTTCTATTACCTTATATAATTGATGACCATCCTGCAATAATCTCCCTGGACCACTAAATCTTTTACTATTATAAATACAGTAGATCATAGTCCCTTCATACGTATATGAGATGCGGTATCTAGAAGCATGGTTCACTTGAACAAAACTTTGCTTCTGACGCAGTTTCAGCGTGAGGCTAGGGTGGTAACACGAAATATACAACAATGACGATCATTTAGGATACAGCAATTTATTTATGTACTACGAGCAAATTCACTTGTAAGATGAAACAATGTATGACTAAAAAATATATCAGGTTTATAAATAGTATAATTTCTTACATCAGTAGACTTGATCAAGGAACACAAAGGGCCATGGCTACTAGCTGCATGGCCTTGGATCCCTCGTTAAGTCGTCTTTAATATTGCTGATAGCAGTCCAAGAGGTATTTATATTAACTTGACACAGGACCAAAACTTTAATGCTAATGGTCGTTTCTCATGTCTTAGTTAACTTGACACAGGGCCAAAAATATCAAGAGATTAAATAATTTATCCATTTTAACATAGCAATATTGTTACAAGCAGTACTTTTCTAGTAGTAATAGGTGAAAGCCTCGGTGTATATGTCCAATCCTTCTAAGGAAGGGTTTAAGTATACATTTCTTACTTTTCGGAAGGAATACGTTTTTCTTGGGTACTTATGTTCATAATTAACAATCTAGAACAAAGCAAGAGAATAGTTGAAACAAAAAAAAATTGTCAACAAAAATACATGGTGATTTGTGCTGTGTAGAAAAATGCTCATAGTTGCCTGATACTTTCCTCAGGTTGTTTACACCTCATTGATTGACATTTATCAAGATCAATTTCTGACATTACGTTGGGATGTAGAGAGGAAGCTGAATCAAGGGGTTCCGTGCTGTTGCAATAGCATAAGAGTGCATTTCGATAGAACAGCTGTGTTTTTCGATAGAACAGATGTGTATTTCGATAGAACGAATGTGTACTTCGATAGAACGAATGTGTA
>JAAAKL020006134.1:0-18374 GCA_010016065.2 Carybdea cf. marsupialis auct. non (Linnaeus, 1758)
TTGCTATTTATGCTATTCCAGCGTGCTATTAATACTATTCCAGCTTGCTATTAATGCTATTCCAGCTTGCTATTAATACTATTCCAGCTTGCTATTTCTGCTATTCCAGCTTGCTATTAATGCTATTCAAGCTTGCTATTTATGCTATTCCAGCGTGCTATTAATACTATTCCAGCTTGCTATTAATGCTATTCCAGCTTGCTATTAATGCTATTCCAGCTTCCTATTTCTGCTATTCCAGCTTGCTATCTATGCTATTCAAGCTTGCTGTTTATGCTATTCCAGCGTGCTATTAATACTATTCCAGCTTGCTATTAATACAATTCCAGCTTGCTATTTATGCTATTCAAGCTTGCTATTAATGCTATTCAAGCCTGCTATTAATGCTATTCAAGCTTGCTATTTATGCTATTCAAGCTTGCTATTTATGCTATTCAAGCTTGCTATCTATGCTATTCAAGCTTGCTATTTATGCTATTCAAGCTTGCTATTTATGCTATTCCAGCTTGCTATTTATGCTATTCCAGCTTGCTATTAATGCTATTAAAGCTTGCTATTGACGCTATTCATGTTTGCAGTCCCCTCTCTCTTCTATCTCTGGAACCATAGTTTCCCACTTCACGAGAGCAGATGACAGAGCACAGTGCCTCCGGGATCGTGGTAGACAAGCTCAGGGTCGGTTCGAACTCACGAGCTTCGGAGTGTAAGTCTGACACTCTACCACTATGCCACTATCGTGTTTGCTTCTACTGCAGTTGATAAAAACTACAAGATAACAACTTTCCCCGATGCAACTTACCCTACGCTATATCAAGCATCAAGAAACGTTCCACAGGCTGCAATTACGTTGGTATCAAATAACCTACCTTGATACATTTAACTGCTGAGTTTGAGAAGTCAAACATTCCGACGATGTCTTCACCAAGTCTGTAATTAAGTTTGGGTAAGCTAAACTTTCCTACTGATCCATGTGTACTCCAAATATTGTACGTATCTGTTGAGAGATGAATGATGAAATGAATTCTCTCAAAGGAAGATGGCAAATACAGGTGAGGCAAAATGACTCACTGGGTATCTTTCACTAAGGGAGTTCTTACAACTGGATTTCAGGATTCTACAGAACATGATATTTTTAGAGGAAAGTGGGAGACCACTGCAGTGAAAGCACATACATTTTTTTGAATCATGCTTAGATTGTCGATAATCAGCCTAATTCTTCATAATACCTGCAGTGGTGTGTGCCCCTACTTGACCTGCCTCATACTCAAATGAACCAATCAGAGGACCAGCTACTATTTTTTGGAAGTGAATGCATTCAGAAGTCTAGGGCAAACGTATAACATTTCCCACATGAATCACAAAGTACAGGTAACTAACAAAAATGATAGCACCCTTAGATTTAGCACCTGTTCACCACTTCCACAAATTCCTGGATATCCTTGACCCAAACTACCTTCTTCCAGGTGCAATATTGCTCAAGGTCTTGGGGAAGTGGTGCCCCTGAAACTGATGCATTTCTCGAAAACTTTTGTTGCTACTTGATGATACATCACAATCACAAAAATACAAGTATAACTTCCATTGGAAAAGGTTATAAATCAACCTACTGGCTAACAAACCCTAGTATAATACAGAATGAAATGGGACTTACTGTTATTTCTTTTCGACATTGAAGATGACAAGTAATCTGCAAAAACATCCAGTATGCAGTGACCTGACAAGGACTCTTCCTCTAAAAACGGGTTACTCCTATATGATTCAGTAGATGCAGAAGCCAGCTTCCCCACTGCTTCTGCAAAACAAACGACAATGAAACCAACTGGGGGTAAAAGTGGGCTTTAATTGGAGCAGGATGCTTGGAGACAATCAGTGACTGACCCAGAAAAGATTGGCTTGCTACTACAATATTTGATAAATGAAGAACCCACCCCCAAGTGCTTCTGCAAAATTTAAAAAATGGCTTTAAGGGACTGAGTTTCCTGGAAAAAACAGTAACAAACACAGAAAAACGGCACAGTTTTTGCCCTCCTTTCTAATATCTAAAAGATAGGGTTAGTTAGCATCAAATGAGCAAGGGTTACAAAATTTCACATGAGATACGCGAGGGTAAAAGGAGTGAATTAAGTTGGAGCTGTTCAGCATATTTTGTCACCTAATGTAAAGGCAGGACTCGGCTGTTCCACAACATTTAAGGATGGGAATGTCAGTAAAAATTGACAAATACTGAGACAGCAGAGTAATTATGTAGTATTAGCACACTAGCAAACTTAGTGAACTAAAAGATGGTGTCGTCATCAGGAGGCGTCCAACCCCCAGGTATGGGGAAAGCAAGGAGTAAGTAAGGAAGTAAGTAACACTAGCAGTTTTTGCTATAGCAGGAGAAAAGATTTCTGTGCAAATTGCCACTGTCCCACCCCCTCAACTATGGCCCTGCATATGTCTGTATAGGTTTATGCCTTAAAGAGTACACTCTATTGCCATATTTTAATGGAAACAAAAGATAGAAGATCTGCACGGTTTATGTGCATCATCCCATAATCACCATCTTCATTTTTCATCCTTGTATACCTTTTTAAGATTGAACATAATAATGTTGATTTTATACTGTGCACACCTAGCATACTGTGAGTAGGGTTGGGGGACTTGTCAATGGGACTTGCTACTGGAGCAAAGACACAAACATGCCCTTTTTCACCAAAGCACCCACCCCCATGAATCAAACCCTGACCCTCTGGAACTGAAGGCAAGAAACTTACCCACTAAAACACAATGGCTCTTGCATAAACTTCCAATTTCAAAAAAACAACATTGAAAGTAACTTGAAAACGTATCCCACTCCCAGTACCTCCCCTTGTGGTAACTGCAGCTACACTGCAGATCTGAATATCAAATATTTACAAGTCTGGGATGTTTTAGGTCCACATCACAGATCCGAATATCAAATACTTGTTACATCAAGTTTGAGCTGTTTGGATACCAACATTCTGATAAGTAACAAAGATAAGCCAAAAGTTTCACAATGTGAAGGGTCCTAGTAATGGCTGATTTCACAGTTACTGGTAGGAGCTTGTTTACCCTGTCTGCTTAAAAGTATGTACACAATTGGAGCAAAGTTGAACTTATTTCACCTTCAGTAGGCTCTGAATAACAACTAAACTGACTGACTTAGAGACTGGCTTATTTACTATCTAACTGGTTTATAAACTTGCTAATAAACTGATATGCCTAAGCAAACAAATAGACCTGACCAATAAATTTCACCATCAATCACTTCATAGAAATGTAATGTTAATTTAATGAAATGTAGAATGTCAAATACAACAACTAACCTTCACATTCCAACACCCGTATTGGAAGTTTCAACAGACATGTTGGCGAATGAAGTCTTCCTATACCAATTGTTACTTTGTATGAAAATTTGACAAGTTGACCAGGATAAGATGGAGGTGCATTTATTGGAATTTTATCTGAATATAAAACTGAAGAAATGAGACAAAAATTACTGGGAGTACATACCCTGGACCTGTTGCCTATCTGCCTTGCGCAAACTGGCATCTCCACATCAAAGTTACAAAAGCTATCCAATTCGCAATCTTACAAGATTAGTATGTCAAACCCCTCTATTGTTGTACTACAATTCTCTTAAATATACGTACTGGTAATAAGGCCTTAGTCAGTTAATAACAATAATGGAAAGAATATATTTCATAGGTCTGTCAGGAAACCAATGAAAGAAGCTATTATCTTGCATTGTGATATACAGCAATAAAACAATCTCAGACACATCAAAAGGATGACCAGAAATTTACTGAAAGATCTTGTTCCATAACATGGCTAATTGGGGAAGCATTCTGTACATCTTATCTTTCTTAGCAGGGTCTCATCTTTCCAATTTTTAAAGTAACACTTTTTTATGTGGACATATTGTTTCAGTTAAAAAATTCCACTGCATCAGGTTTAAAGTCTTTCCTTACCTCTACATACCATTTCAATTTGTTGCCATGAGTTGTCTATTGGCATTCATAAAATGTCATTTCAACAAGAATCAGCTTACAATGATAATATAATGGAACACTTGATGTACTTTTCTGGAAAACACATGGCTGGAGCTGCAACTATAGCTGATTCCAACTTGCAAGTAAGTTAAAATCTTGATTCTATTCTACTGCTACCAGGCATCTTTGAACCAATATTAACCTTGAAATGCCTCTTCAGTTCACTGTGGCATAAAAATATCTCCTAAACGTACTTAATGGCTTCCAACACCTTGTCAACGCCAAGGTCTAATTGGCATCTAAGTATAGATACAACTTTGCATAATGTTGACTTTCTAAATATTGTCAGTAAATAGCTTTTGGGGTATGTGTACAGGTACCTGATATGTAACAAGTATCAAAAACATAAATATATGAATACAAAACAGCTCTCCTTGAACTCTCCTGGGTTATGGTTTTCTTGGCCCTTTTCTAAGGCTATAGTAATGTCAATCTTTTGTTGTGAACTACACACTAATTACCACACCAGCATGGTAATATTTGTATGTAATTCTTTGTTCTCACTTTCTGATGGTCAGAAACTGAAATGGAAAATATGCTCCAAAGCAACAGAAGAATCACCTAGAGTGGTTTTTCCACTGTCTTAGAAGAACTCAAAAAAGAGAAAAATGACTAAATGTTTTATAACTGTGAAACTTAATAAAAATGGACATGTAGATGGTTGAAAAAAGAGGTGGATGTTTGCATTCTTCACATACAATTTGATGGTGAATGATGGAAAGTCAGTTACCAAGATATCATTCATTTTGACAACCAGAGTTGCACAGTGAGTGAGCACACTGTTGCAATTGCAACTCTCTGTGTATGGAATATTTTCTGAGTGTATTACATATTACCTCCTCCTATATGTGGGGTACTAGAAAAATGTAACACCTGTTGCCTGGAAATGTTAATTCCAATGCAAGATCAGTTACAATATTATTTTATTTCCATGGACTATTAGTTACCAAACTAAAGCCTTTTGAATAGTTAGACATCATGTTTGTGTTGAAGAAATGTGATTTGGTAAAGAGCACAGAAGATATAACTCTCCAACTTTTCACAGATCCAAAGTCAATAAGTTCTTCATTCAAAACAATTCATGATACTTGAATGTACGCATTACCCTCTTCAAAATACATATAGAAAAGTACCATAATGAGTGCTTATTTATCATTGATCACCTGGCAATTTATTCCAGGCTAAAAGTCACTTCCATTAGTCTACTGCAAATGTCAAAAGGCTGAAATACATGGTCCAATTTGGAACCCAATAGTTCATTTCCTGCCAAGCAGTTCCAATAAAAGTCTCCTGTATTTCAGTGATTTGACTGGTCCCATAGTTGACTTCCTGCTGCACGTAAAACTTGGACCTGTTCAACTTTTCCCAATACTTTAATCCTGAAGTGTGAAATCCCTATTGCTTTTTGAGACAGTTATTGTTTAATGACATAGTTAATGCCTAAGCTCAACAAAAAGAGGTCAAGTGAAGTCACTGAAGATTTAACAAAACAAAATGGCAGGCAAGGAAAGTTGAAGCAAGGGATTTATTGCTGCATGGTGGAATCACCAAGCTTGAGGACATCAGAAAGAACATAGATTGCAACAGAGATGAGAGAGGGAGGAGTATAAATGCCCTGATGGAAAAAAGTTTGAAGAGAAAGTGTGGTTTTGCAATAGCTCTTGATTAAACCCTGTGCTCTACCTCTTGCTTAATTAAACAAACAAACAACTGATAAGTCAAAAATTGGATTGCGTATTGGATCGTGTATTTCAGGACATTTGCTCACCAGGATTCAAAATTGGACCATCTATTTCAGCTCTTCAGAAGCCCAAATGAGTATGCTAACAGTAGTAAATATTTAGCTGGTTAGGTAAAGTCACACCATAGTCTTTCTTTTTACCCCTGGTCTGGAAGGGCAGTGTAGATCAAAGGAAAATATTTTGTTAACCTCTTTCTGGTCCTAGATCATGAGTGTGTACATCTAATATTTGTTATGTCATGGTGATCGAAAAAAATGTTTTAATACAGGTGAACTGGTAGTTTGAGGTTTAAGGTTTATTACAAGAAATAGTTTCTATTATACCATTTTATCCTACTAAAAATGACAAATAATCTAGATGGAAGAAAAGGTAAATGATTTCCTCAATGAGATATCAGAGAAAGAATGAATTATACACAAAGTTTTAAGAAGAAGATTGAAAAATTTAAATAAGAGGGGATTAAGACAGGGAAGTAAGCATTATTCCTCATCATTACTAGTTTCATAGCCCTACTTCGCTTAAAAAATTGCCAAATGTTGTCTGCAATACCCCACTATTTTAAAGCAAAACTTCTATGGTCTCAGTAAGATAACACACTGTATTAACTTCAATTGGACTCCAATAAAAAGGGAAAACAAAGATTTTTAAGATTAAAGGAGTTCCTAAGCAAGTATATTATTAGGTAATACCGGAAGCTTTGAAAAGAATAAAATAAAAACTATGATTATCAAACTAAAGTGTTTTGGTAAGCTCCTTGTCAATATCATCACAAAATAAACCTTGAATTTGTTTTTCAAGGCACAATATATCATTAACCTTTCCCAACTCTCTTGAATTATAAAGTTAAAAACTAAAGTTGTTCTCAAATGAAACACTTGCCTTTGACTACATTACCAGACCTCCTTGTGCATAGCCATGCCAATTGCAACACCTCAGTGGGACTATCTGATTTCTGCTTGAACTTCCAGACCCAGGGTATACATAAAGACCATGCTCACTTAATTCTAATGGATGCTGACATGTACCCAATAAAAAGTGTCAAAGATGCACCACAACTAGTCAGGAGTATGCTCTTTGTAAAAAAAACACAGTGTTCAGTACTATGCTTCCTGTTTGGCCACATTTTGATGATGTGCAATGTAACATGTAACAAACTTTATAAAACTAAAATGGTTTAAAATCATTGGACAATTTTGTGTAAAATAAAATACACCAATTTTGGGTTGACGTAAGGACTTAGAGCAATGGTTAAAACACACGAAATTGAAGAAACATCTGTTCTTAAATAAAGCTAACTTACGACCTTGTCATGCCTGACAATTTACATACCAAAAATATATTAATGAAAAATGAGAATATACTTACATGATTTATATTGGCCATATTTCAGATCTAGATTACAAAAAAGTATTTTTGGTTTTGTAGATAAGTAACAATATCCTTTTTCACCTAAAAGGCAAACAATAAAAAATAAAATAAAGTAGTAAAACAACAGACTGATCATGATCAGATTGCATTACCTTAATAACATATCAACCAGTAATAAAAAATCTAACTTGGGTTTACCTACCATACTTATTTGTTTTATATACTGCACATATTTTGTAAATTAGTCTCACATTATTCCACTACAAAGATTATGTAAAGTCAAATCTCCACTATGCGTAAATGAGCATGGTGGGCTACATTTTGCTCCTCAACATTTTCCATCTATTCATCCATCCATTTTTATAGTCAGCTTTTTTCCATTAGTTGTTGGGTTAGAGACTTTCGACCAATCTTTGCTTTCCATCTTGTTCTTTCCTTTGCATCTTCTTTCTTTACGCCAATCTTTGCAGCATCTTTTTCCATATTGTCTTTCCATCTCATTGGAGAATATCCTCGTCCTCTTCTGCCTTTAACTTCAAACATCATTGCTTTCTTTACACCTGCAACATCTTCTTTTCTCAAAACATGCCCATACCATCTCAAACAACTCTTTCTCACATCATCATCATTTCAAGACTTTAATCCAGCCAAACCCATCAAATCTACTTTTTTTACAAAGCTTTTTTCCACAGATCAATCTCAGCATTCCCTTTTCACAAATATTCAGTAATCCTTCTTCATCTGCTTTCACAGCCCATGTCTCTCCACCATAAACCATTACAGGTCTCACACAAGTTACATAGATCTCTCCCTTCATTTTCAATGTCAGTCTTGCCTGTCTACACAGGATGTCCTTTGATTGTAATTGGATTGTAAACTGATCTATACCATGAGCAGTGAGACAGTGCTCATACTTTCAACAGGAGAATAAACAAAATCACCAAACATGAGATCCAATAATGGCTCTGGAAGACATTCACATACAGTTATATCTGCCATATCACCTGTGAAGTTACCCAAAATAAAGAGACTGTCAACCTATGCAGTTTATGTGGTAAATACTAACTAGTAAAATCTTTACATAAACTGACAACAACTGGGGCCATGTCCAGTAAAACAGTGAATGAGAAGAACTACAGTATTCCAGCCTCAATATAAATGTTTCCCCTAATTGTATGTAAAATATAATGTCAGTTAAATGTGCAGGGGGCCTACAGTTACAACTAACTTTCAGTTGTCAGATATTTTTATCTCTAGAGGTTAACGAATATTTGTCAGCTCAGCTATCTGAAAAGTGTTGGGTTGAGCTGGTACACTTGGTGAAGTTAATCAAAATACAATAACACTACAAAAATGCAAGAGAAACCAAAGGAAGAAACAGTTTCCTTACTTTGAATAATGTTGGCAGCTTCTTTGACAATTCAACTTAGCATAAACTCCTACTCATATAACTGATACAAAATCGTTCACCATCACAAATGAAAACTTCCATGTAAAACCAAACATTTTAAATACAACTTATCATTGGGACCAGCTTCTGTAACTTAATTATGAACATTATGATATGCTACTATTTTCTAGACTCAAACATTTGCCTAGTAATTCAAGGATCAAAATAAGAGATAACTATGGAGCCAGTCATTTCAACTTTTAGCAAGGTGGGTTTGCAGCAAAAGGAAATGTGGTCCAGGGGGCATTTTGAAGCTCAGCACTCTGACACCTTGAAATAAACTAAAATAAGATTGCATGGAAAACAACTGTGTACTTTTTGAAAAACGAGGCTTGGAAAATGCCCCCTGCATCTTATCTACCAGCCCTATCCCTTTTCATCATCATTGCTATCCAACTCTAGTTTTTGTAGCAGCTGGTCATTTTACTTTAGTGCTGATATTTTGAACAGGTCATGACCGGTGACCAGCCCTATTTTGACCCCTGGTAATCAGCACTTTACAAGCCATGTTGCTTTGACTGTCATAATTCGTAGATATCATTTGATGACTATCACTGCACATGTGGAGCAGCAGAAAATGCTGACAGATCCTCAATTAGCCATAAAAGATGGAGGATTAATATTGGGTTTTATTATAGTTTGGTGAAACCTTGCCTGGATTAACTTGACCTACCCAAATTATTGACTGCTACATGAAGTTGTACAATACCATGGTACATTATACAGAAGATTATTTATTTTACTGCTTATAAAGAATGATATGGAATCTAAGTGTAAATCAAACCTGCTGCCAAGGTAGTGAAGGGCTTATCACTAAGTAGAGGGCATGAATACATCACTCACTAATCCTCGAGCACCGTGCGGTGTGTAGAGCCAACTTGCAACACAAGTGTTCGCCAGTTCTGATGATCGGCAGCGAGCTGCTCCGCTTGAGATAAAGGCACTCCACAGGATTGGGGGGGGGGGGGGTAAATTTATGCCTCTTAAATTAAGATTCTTGATTGCCATAAGCAGCCGGAAAGTCATGATTTCGCAAAGAACAATTTCACCTTATGACCCAATGGATGCCATTGGAAATAAATTAAGCCGAAACATACTCTTGTTTTTTTTGTTTTTCTCCATTTTACATCTTTTCCACATGGGACTTGTTACTGGAGTGTAGTGCACTTTAAGACGTAAGGCCCTTCCTGACATCACCAATGGTCCTTCCGGGAATTGAACCCTAACCCTCTTGATCTGAAGGTCAGAAACTTATCCACTAGACCATGGCAGCTTGAAGTTTTATCAAAGCTTAATCTCTATAGGTAGGAGCAATCAGACAATCAGACAATCATTCTGGAGTATTACTCATCCAAACTTGGTTGTATGATAGTTGCCTGATTTACAATGTTATGAAGCAGCATAAAACAACAAGGCATTGTTGAATAAATTGAAAACTTTGTAGGTTCAGATCTCAGATGTAATAAGGCAAACAACTTTGCTGAAAAGTTTCTTGCAAGTGCAGAGCATATGAAAACCTATAAATTGTTTGATAATAAATATTTGAACAGAAATTATTAAAACTGTGGTGTCACAACTGGTTTAACTCCTAATCATGACATTTCCACTTTTATCTAGTATTTCTTCAAATGCTTCTAATCCTCTCTTCTCTATAACAATCTTTTTTTTCAACTGAAATGAATTGGACCATCTTGATAGAAATAAAGAAGTGTCACTAAAGGTGATTGCAAATGAGAAAAAGTGCCTCTTAACTCACTATTACATGGCAAATATAACCAGATGTTGATGTAGTTGAAAGTAACCAGTGACCCAACTACACTGAAGTATTTTCTTCTTGTCAATGTAGATTAAGTTAATCAATACCTGATCAATATCTGTTTAGTTTCATATCTTTGTAAAACTGGATTAATTATCCAAGAGTTTATTCCATGCTTGATAATGCCTGTTTCCATTTATGTTTACTGAATCATAATCCAATGTGGTTTCGGAATCAATTCAACATCCACACACACCAGACATAATGAGAACCAATTTCAATTTTTAAATTTATTATTAATTCATTTGATGTTGAATATTACATTATTTCACAAATATGATCATATTACACATTAGGCACTATACATACATAAATATAAACTACATAAACATATATATATATATGTTATATATATCAAAACCTAAAATGTATACTTGATAAGCACTGTTTAACCAAAAGCTAATAAACTGTAATATAAATATAAAATTAATACGCATATATATAGATATATATTAAAATTCTAAAACCACAAAGATATACTGGCATTGAAAAGGATATATATAAGCTTTTGGTTGGTTAAAAACCTTTACAAAGCATACCATATTCCATACTCCAAGTATACCATAGGTTTTCAACCAACCGAAAGCTTGTAGCTTGCCTAAAGGGCATTTTAGTCATTCATATCTATCATACATACATATGTACATATAGGCTTACATGATGGATGTTATTAAATCTCACACCACTAAACTTCAACTACTATGATCCAAATTGATGGAAACTGGAAAAAGGATTTTAAGACTGTAATCAATGTCAATGATAATGCTGTATTTGTTGACTTGGTTACGAAAAATTATGGCAAATATACCAATGCAGCACTTTTAATACATTTTGACATTGTCTCCGGGTATGATGCCTAGTTGTAAGTTATATAATGTTGCTAATACCCTTACCTTTCAATGGCATAAAGCTTGTACTCCTCGACGTCACTAAACTTTCCTGTTCAAGTCTATTTGAGGGAAATTTCACCTTTGAGTCGTTGACATTGCACTGACAATGTATCTGGGCACTTGCCCAAGCTAAATGTCTTGATGAATGTTTTATGCATGACTTTATTGGCTCATGCTTCCCATTAACAAGTCCGTTTTTGGGTTGGCAATTGCAAGGTCCATTGCCCTTATTGATAAATTTAATTTCACAGTAGATTGTTTCTCCTGCCAGGAATACAGACCTTTGTACGATCAGCCCTGCCACCTCCACCATTATGAGGACCAGATGGATAAGCTCAGAATAAAATCTGCCATAAATCACGAAGATGAACACCGTGATCATTGAAATGTGTGATGCGTCTAGCTAAGATTTTAGTCAGCCAGCAAGTGTTGCAAACTCCGCCTAATAACAAACATCAAACTTCTCCATTTCTTAGAAAATTCGCGTTTTAAAAGGGTACAATCGTAAAAGAGCAACGAGGTATAGGCTCTAAAACACCCTTGATGTATGTATTTGGTTTGTTCTTTGTTTATGACCCAATGGGGCTCAATGTGATCCTCCTAAAGCGGTGAGTTATTGACGTTTCTGGGTCACTTCATAGAGAGAACAACAAGGTGATTGATGACGAGTTAGTGAAGTATCCGTTCTAATTATCGCGACAAGTTAAGAACACGAAATCTCACACAAGATCAGTGGCGTCAAGAGAAACCCATGTTAGGTGGCAAATCCATCGATCACTACGATATTCAATTGCCTCAGATCCGTACATTGCAATCCATGAAACAATAAGCAAGTTGATGCCAGATGACACATCCAATGTGACCTCTCTCCTTAGTGCGCTGCTTTCTATTCCTCGTTTATAAACAAATACATTTCATTACTTCCGGGACAGTAAAACTGACAAAGACATACTTCCAAGGCTGGCGTGTTTCTGCTGTCGAATAATGAAGAAATCAGGTTCTACTACCGACGCTATTTGTATTTATCATTTGGTCCAGCAGCTACGACTTGATCTGCCATGTTGGAAAAGCTACTAAATCTGCATATTACCCAGAGGCCATTGTCACCGCAAACTTGCCCTGTGACGATTTTCCATGCCTCAAAACTTATCAGCTTGCGCCATTAAACATGACATATGTCTTGATTAGGGCCATTAGCAGCTTTTAAAATGAGATATTTACTCCGAATGAGATCTTTGGAACCAAAATAACATTCACGTCGTATACACATTATTGTGAAGAGCACTAGCCACACCGTCAAAGGCGAGGTGTCGTAAACAATCGAGTTAAAAATCAACGGTTCTCAAGAATTTCATACTTTGTGGTTTAAAACTCTAAAACTTATGCTCCACAGACAGATTTCTAAAAGACTTTAAGAACTTCGATGAGCATTTGGTAGTCTAAATTGTAGTAAATATGGTAGTCTAACAAATTCAAGTTCCACTTCGGTCTTCTTCACGTTGCTTACAGTGAAGCATTGGAAGCAGAGGGATCTGGATCGCTGAAATTGACACAATAAATTTTGGTGTCATATCTACGAACTTTGAACATTTACTTGACTTAAAATGAACTGAATACTTGGAAAACAACACTCTCTATTATTACAAGGGTTTGTAATCCGTAGGCCTATAATCTACGATTTGATAATCTATAAATCACTCCTTGATTTGATGTACGACAGTGGAGAGTGGAAGGAGTCACAAGGAGTTATTGAAAGTTAATGAGTGCTAAGAAGGGTTATTAAGAGTTGTTGAGAGTTATTGGGAGTTATTGAGAGTTGAGGGGAGTTGAGAGAGTCTTGGAGTGTTAATAGGAGTTATTCATAACTTGGAAGAGAGTTTTTTCTGACTGATTTACCCCTCGATAATCTATCAGTTATTTTTGTCAATTAAGTAAGCTTTGGGCTACTAATAATCACAGGCCAAGAAAATTTCCTCCCAACGCAAATTCACGGGAAAAAAATAAGCAAACAAAGTTTGGTAGCCATACATGCCAGTAATACCTTTACAAACTTATTATCCTTAGATTAGTCCTTGCATCATCCCAGCGTCTTTCTGATGATTGTTTCACTTTTAAACATCATAGTCTTTAACACCTGCTCTCTGACATCAATCTGTCTTTTTTCTTTCTTGGTGATTTTCTAATTTGCTTGTTCGCTTTCTTCATTCTATCTCTTAAGCATCCAATCCCCCACGCCTAGGGTCACCACGTCATCGTCGTGTGGAGGCTTCCGTACCAAGCGTTCATTTACCTTTCAGGTCATTTTTTGTTGTTAACAGGGGCTAGTCATATCTTAGAAAAAGTCAACTCCTTTTTCTTGTTGGTTCTGAGGCTGAATCGAATTTGGAAGTAACCATTCAGTAGGAGAATAGCTTTCCTCCTCCGAGGGATAACCAAATTCACTCACAAAAGGTGCTTTAATTACTGGGCTTACAGGGAACTACCTTTTCTGAAACGGATGGTTCTCCGGTTCCTCATACCCAGAGAAATTTTCCGTCTGAACCAAAGCAAGAGTGAAGATGACAAAGCAGAGGAGAGGGGAAAACCTGCTCGAATAATCATGTTTACCAGAGATTATGAAACTCTGACTCTCTCTCTGTTGACGCAAGAACCTTATAGTAACAACACTGAATTTTGATTTCTACTCTGTATTTAACAAAGTCTTCTCTCTTGCTCTTATGATAAAGTACAATGTAAATGTCCGGGTTCTCTGAAAGGAATAAAATCGCTATTCTTATAAAATATATGAATATTCTGCGGGTGTGTCACATTTTGAAGAGACATGAAGTAGTTCTCTTGTTCTCAAAGGTACAATAGTAGGTGTTTTTCGTATCTGTAAAGAGTGCCCCATCTTTTTTACCTATAAGTCCTGGGATAAAGTGCATCTAAAGCAGTGGTTCCCAACCTCTGGGTCGCGACTATGTAAAAAATAGCACGTCACAAAGGCATTCATACGTCCGATAAAATTTCCTCTATTTCTGACTTCATCAGGTCAATTGAAATAGAGTTAGTAATATCTCCAATAGACCTGAGGAAGTCAGAAGTAGAGGAACTGTTGTCCGACATATAGTTGCCTTTGTGGTGTGCTGTTCTTTACAAAACAAGTACTGCACTCGCACGGACTTCATACACTCAATACAGGGAGACCAGGTTTACCTCTCTACACAAAAGGTATTTTCTTACATTATGTCATCTTCCAAACATGACGTCGATTTACCCTAGAGTGGATGTAACATGTTTATCATGTCGTGAGTCGTAATCTTTTTCTGAGCAACTTTGCGAGAGATACTTCTCTCATCTTCAGGGTAATGAACTCTGGGGAAAAGAGTACGATTCACGACACGAGAAGCATTTACCATTCATGGCATCAACTGAGTCGACAAGTGTTAGTATATTTTAGACCCTACAGTGTTGTTTCAATGCTTTTTTAAGATACACAAAACGTTAAAAGCAATTTAGTGTGAATGCGAACTCCAAAGAGAGGCCTCAAGTTACCTGACTGTGCACTATTAAGCATGTTTAAATGCTGTTATTTGATTGAAATGATCAGTCTTTGGAAAATGTCGGCAATGTTGATGAAAATATAACGGATCCGAAATGAAACAGAAATTGGTTCCTGATCCAGTTTCAAGCCTCGTCATAAAATGTTAACATCATAGGAGTCCCTGTTACTGTTGCTTGCGGATGTTATCAAAAGTATTTGACTATGTGGTACCATCAAGAATCTTGTCCCGACGATTTTAGAGAGTTAAACAAGAAGAGATAGCTCGGTGTTACCAGGAATACCCAAGTAAAGGAGGGTTACCTCTGTAGTTTTACATATAGAAGTTATTTGAGTGAGGAGAGACGTGAGCTGAGTATCATTCAGTGACGTAACCACTGGGGAACTGGGGGCTATATCACCTCAGGTAGTTCACAAGACGATTGAAAAATTTTGAACTTAGTTTATGTCATTTCCTGGCCAAGTCCACGGAACCAAAGATTATGAATGAGTTCCCCCATGCATAATCTTTGATGGAACATTGAAGTTATTTGGGTGAAAATCGGTTCAGATCCCCCCAATAAATATCTGTTGGTTACAGCAATGTAAGTCACGTATAAACCAGTGAAAAGGACCAAGGTACTGTATGTGTCTCTTTGCTGCTATGTTAGAATGATTTACAACAATATAACGCGAAAGATTAAAACCCGTCTCTAGTGTTAACACCAGATCTCATCATTGAGGGCTACATGCTACGATGTTAACGGTCTCTTTCATTGAAGTACAAGTAAAAGCTATCAGCAGTACCGAAAAGGGCACAGTAGGAAAGTGCTCACAATATTCTCCAAATCAATTGCGATTAATTGCTGATAGCGTAGCTACCATTCTTCCATGGAAATGTACTGGTTTGATGTAACCAAGAATAATCGCCTCGCCAGTTACCTCACATTCCAACAGAGATCACAAAAATAACATGGAGCTCTAAATGCAACATAGCGATATTTCCCTTCACCCAAACAATATAAAATGAACTTTCAGAAACTTTCTTTAATGGTCTATTTTGCTTCAAGCTACGTCGTGGTTTATCCATCTTGCAAAACATACACAATAAATAAGATGATATACAAACGAGTTAATGAGCTCAGTGATACGTTTACATGTAAAAAATATAGTCATAAGTAAAAAAGGAAGTCTGTGAAGTAACAACTCTTCTCGTGAGTAAGGAAGGAAAACCCTGAGTTAAAATAGAAGGAAAGATGAAATCCTTCCTGTAATTACCGAAGTACACTGTAAGCTACTTCTTTGTACTGAATGCATGCATATTTTTAGAAATTTCACAAAATGTCATTGGCGCGAGTGTAGATGAGTCGATAAACCAAATTACTGAGGAAAAACCTGGTTAGTGCCCTGCTTTTGTACGCTCTACGAAAGATATAAGAAGAGAAATAAACAATAAGCTGATCTTGAACTCTCCTGTCACTCAAACCCTTCAGTACTTGTCGCATTGTAGACAGTGCTTGTCGCCTTGTATCCTCTTGATATATGAGGAACTGATATTTAGAGTCTGTAGTGTTCTTCTCAATTTTTGACTTTCAAGTTGCTAGTAATATTTCTTATGAATTTTTTTGCATGAAGTGTTAAATCTACTTTGTATCTCAAAGTGCAAAGTTTAATAAATTGCATGTTATTCAGTAATAATTTACCCCGACAATTTTATTAAGCTGTAATTTTCCTCTCGGACAAAGAAGAAACCAAATAGAAGCCTTTTAAACTGATTTGAAAGGGCTTCTTTGCACTTTTTGCTCACTAGATAAGCTTCCTTAGTTGACTAGCGAAAACTACTGGAAGATCTAGCAACCGGTTTCTATTATTCAAGAGAACGCAAGGTTGTTACTTCACTCACCGGCGTACGCAGGAGGGAGAGAGGGGGAGGCTTCGTCCCATGACACTTTACGGAACCATGAGGAGGCATAGCTAGTGTTTTAAAACAATTATGTAGCTTTGGGGGGACATTATGTGATACTTTCTAACATTTGACCCCTATCTTACAGTAGCATATCCAAACTTTTCTTGAGAGTGCCCCCGAACATCCCGCAAAGTCATTCATTGGGACAAATCTCATTTCTAATAACAATTCATCGTGTTGTCAAGATATTGGGCATGACTTTGTGTCTGTGATCAGTTTGCAGTCAGCCTATGGAAGTCTTAACCAACACAAAGCATTATTAAATACTGTTTCTTTTTTATGTTCCTCTTACTTGCCTTAAGTCTCCAGATGAGTGAAGCAAAAGACAACACAGTCAAAGAGGGAACCTCTGCTCAAAGTTTTTGTTTGGAAAGTTGTAGTGTGGTCAAAATCGACAAAAGACGAACTATAAAGGGCTCATTATAGAGTCGAACTCTCCATTTAACGTAGAACCAAATAATACTATTCCCAATGTTTAGGCGCCAAAGCCACTTCTGGATTCTGGTACAACAGGACAATTAACCTTAGCTACGCGTAACAAACTTGCTCTCTAAGAAAGTAGAGTCACCCAGCAGTCATCGAATCGTAACATGAAAATCCAAATGTCCTAATCAACTCTAAATTAACTTTAAAATGATGACAAAATACGATGATCCACTAGAAATAACGTGTAATAAGCTGTATATCGTGGTGCAATGCGGTACAAAAACAATTAAGCGTCCTGCTCTTAAACGAGAATCGAGATATCTGACTCCACACAGCTCAAACCTATAGATATATGTTCTCCGTTTCCGTTCTTCAAATACTCTTTACTTTTTATGGGTATAAATATGCGTCGTTACAGTCAGAGCCTCCAGCACCAATGATCCGGGAGGGTCATGGCTTCCTCAGCTCTTGCTCTCCGTGTTCTCTCTACTAGGAGTCTAGGGGCGAGAGTGGAAGATTAGTTGGCCTGCAGCTCTATGTCTTTCCCGATGTCTCGCGAACAACTTCGTTAACTGGCTAACGTTTTACGTGTTAGGAGTACTTTGAATATTTTAAAATCTTGTTGATGATGACTTCGATGTTACACAAAATTAAACCACAAAGAACACAAAATGTCTACAGACAAAATCCCCTAGAATATGCCAGATTTATGACCTCAAGTCACATGAAGAGTTTATGGGACTGGTATTTGTGCAAAGAAGTATGACGATCTTAGTTTGAATTGGCCCCTTACTCCTAGGTCTCTTGTCCAGTTATAAGGAATGCCTCTTCTCCTCCCTATCCTCAAAACAGTCCTTAAATTCATCTACTCACAGACTTGTACGTTATGCTTTTAGTCTTGTACCTGTAACAATTTTTGTTGAAAACTTGAGTTTGAATTCAACACTCATAGTTCTTATCTCCTTATATCCAATTTGAAATTGTTTCTCCCTCCTACAGCTCTTGCACAGCAAAGCGGATGGAAAGTGATGCCGTCACAAATCAAAAATTATATGAATAGTACGATTTGACTCCAGATCTCAAAAGGCAAGTTTGAAATAGGCTGCTTCCCAAAATGCTGGACCTGTAGTGTTTATAGTGT
>JAAAKL020006135.1:0-18373 GCA_010016065.2 Carybdea cf. marsupialis auct. non (Linnaeus, 1758)
AAACAGATAAGAAGCCATAAGAAAAATACATAAAAACAACAACTTAAAATGGCTTTGCTTTTGCAAGCTTTCGAATATTCTATCCTTCGTCAGGCTTCATCCTACACTATATATACAGTACTATTTACCTCGAAGGTTCTAGAATCTTAGTAATTATGACGCAGTGTAATTTGTACCTAAATACAGCTGTAGTAGTAGTTAAAAGATTAGCGCAGAGTTTTCTGGAAAAGTGGTTTCACTGTTTCAGTTCCGGGAATTATGAAATAACACATGAAAGTGAGGTCACATGAATGTGTGTCGTAGTTCTGAATGTTCTCGACTGCTTTTACGGCGTGCTGTCGATCACGGCGTCACTAAAATAATATGACTATGCAAGTTTGGATGTGGAGTAATCAAAAATAATAGATTTAGGAAGTATGATTAAACATGAATCAGAATTAAGTGTCTTTGATTTCTCGACACATGGTGACTACGTCAAAGTGAAAAAGTTTGGTTGATGCGGTTTCCATTCGTAGCTTGCCTTAAATTGAACACACTGCATCAGTAGGAGGGCGTGCCCAAAACTGTTCATTTGCAATTGCGTCGTATCAGCAGGTATCACGTGACAGGTATTAGCCATAATGCATTCTTACATGTTGGTAAATCTTGTAGCTATCGTAGGAGACCGAGGCAGCTGGATAGGCCTCCATATACGGAATACAACTTGGCTCACTGTGGTTTTGTAGATATTCTGTTGCGTAAAGTAGATTGGTTTCACATTGGCACCACAACATGGTCTCATGATCTAGTTGCTGAGGAACGCTCCTTTACCCATAGTGGGAGTAAGCGAGTCTACAACTGTCCATCTAAAGCATGGGCGCAGATCGCTGTAAGAATGTGGGGAGGGGTTACAAAAGGATTAACAGTGGACAATTTGACATTTCTGGGCCCCAAAGTGGAGGGAATAAAGCAGCTGTTGTTCCCCTGTCCCGAAAGCTGAGGGGGAAGAGTCCTCCTCATCCCTCCAGAATCTACGCCCATGATCTTAAGACTTCTTTATGATTATGAAGTCTTGATTTTTTGCAGCCAAGATACCGTATTTCCTCTAATAAACGCCACTCTTTAATAAGCGCCGCACTTCCAGCCACGTTACGTTTTTGAAACATTAGTTGTTTTACCTAACTTGCCATTTTGTAATAAACGCCGCCCTCTAATAAACGCCTCATCGAAAACTTGTAAACGCCTAATCGAAATACGGTAATGGGTTTTATTTTCAGGACAATACCTATACTCTTGTTGATCATTCTCATGGTTACTTACAAGTACAGCAATAGATACTAAGGGATCAATTCCTTAAGAAAATAGGATGCCTTGCAAGATATGCAACGTTAGGTACGGTTACAGTTCTATACAAGGATGTAGACTGATCGAGATTTAAGGAACAACAGTCAGGTCATCGTTTTCATTTTATTTCAGATATCCTGAGAGAGAATCCAAATCCAAAAATAGTCATTACATATTCATCAATCTTGTGGAGGCACCTGTGTCTCGCTGCTTGGGAAGGAAAGAAGGAAGAGGACAAGCTGACGTTTAAGGAATGCGTAGAGTTGCTTTCGTTACAGAGAGCAAAGAAAGAAAACCCAAACTTGAACGAGTAAGTGCTTTTTTAAGCAGTTGCATCTTTCGTTTGTTTGAGCTCATTTATGCAGATGACTAAATACCAGGAGAGTGAATAATTTGTAGCAAGATTCAGATAGTAATAAGAGTATAAAAATGAAATGATAATGGAAAATTCTTACGGGAATTTTTGGTAGAATTGCAGAGACACAACACCTAAGCATCTGATCAGATTGACTGCTTTGAATGATGTTAACGACACAGAGAAGAACCGTTATTTGGGATCGATGTGATGTGGACGTATCCTTTGGGTAAGCGGACCCATCAGTGAGAGTCAGGCTGAGATAAACTATGCTGCTCCTTTCTCCCTTGCAAGTAAGAAGAAATAAGGTTGAATCCCTTGCATAAATGTCAGTAGGGCTGGTAAATTTGTTTCATCATCCTTATCATTTTGCACAGATCAGTATTAAGCCGGCGCCACACTAAACGATTTCCCATGATACAATGTCGAGTCCTAGGGTATCTTAGGTTAATGTAGCACTTATTTTCAGCTGTACTCAGAGAATATATCAATCTCCGTAAAATATTTCCTAATTGAAGTGATCATGTGCAGTGTACGTGTTTCTTCAGTTACATGAATAGACTGGAGTGAAGTGACCCTGAGTATTTGATCTTGTCCCTGAATGACAACCAAGCATCGAACATTACATACTCACGGTTTCGGGAATGTTAGTTTTACTGATGTTCTCGACTATTTCATGTTCCTGAAATCTCTGCAGGGCCTTTCATCTTGTATATATTCCCACAGAGTATGCATGGGCGTAATTGAAGGGGGGGCTGAAGTCCCCCAATATTTACCGTTAAAGTTCTTTTTCTCAATGCCATGGTCGCAGGTTTTTCTTCCGTAAAAGACCGTTTCGATCAGTCTGACTATCAGGTGTACTGTTAAGCGGAGCAGTCTGTCAGAGGCCTTGTCTGAGAAGCAGAGTTTCAACATTTTCTTCGTCGCCTAACCATGGTGGGCGGCATTTTCCGTATTCATCAAATTCAAGATGTAGCCCCCTCAGTATTTCTGTCACAATTACGGCCCTGGTATAATGCCTGAACAAAGAAGGTGTTAAATTGTTGAATCACTGTTTATCAAAGGAAACGTTCATCCTGATGACGGGATAACTAAAAACAGGAACATAAGTATTTGGACAGTGCGATAGCATACATTGTATACTTCGTGTTTATTTTCTATCCCAACAAACTTATTTTATTTGTCCATGAACTGAAATATCTGTTAGAAACTAAATATAATGTGTCAACCGTCTCATCGTATCGTATAGTGTGAGGCCGGCTTTACATGCGTCTGTTACGGTAATTATTATCCTATCTTACGATTCTGATGATCTGACCCTGCAATAATTATTTCCCATATTTTCCAGTTGACAAAGATTAGTTTATTTTGTGTGTGTGCAATATTTGTATCTGCCCAGAAAAGTCACGACCGTTTTGGACTGGTTTAAGATTTGAAGTGGAGTCATTTATGATTTTACCATCAACGCTGTCTGGATGTGTAACCTGTGACCCAAATTGTGTCTCGTTTGCAGGTTAACTCCATCTCCGGAGACGTCATCGGACGACGAATCTGTAGATGCTTCTCACTTTGAAGACATGGTAAGTTCAATTTAAGCTTTGTAATAGTTGTAATCATGTGATAGCGGGGGAAACCTTGCAGGTATTCTGTACACTTTGTTAACCTAAGAATCTGTTTTTCTTAGAAGCAGAGCCCTAGGAGAACAGCAAGTCACATTCCGAGAGTCAGAGATATGCAAATTTGCAGCCTACAATTTTTCAATAGTCGATAATGGTTTATAGTGTTATGATTGTTTCGGTGTGGGAGCCCAACACCATTGTCTAAAGGTGTATGTATTGTAGCAATATATATCATGATGATATCTGAATGTTTTTAATGACAGAAAAGATATCGTTGGGTAGGAAAAACAGCCACAATCTGAACAAGATAGACAAAGACGATTGATAGGGCTCCGAATACAGTGCAAGCAGCAAAAGTATTAGAGAAAACTGCAAAAAATCAAAGAAAGTTTGGTTGAAGTAGACATGTTCCAGCATCATAGAACTTAAGCTCAGCATTAAAAGATTTTTAAGAAGACAAAAGCAATGATTGGCATAAATCACTGTCCAGAGATCTGGATGGAAAAAGATTTCATAATGAAGCGAAGGTCAGACTAAATCACAGAATTTTTTCATGGTGATCAACGTAATAAAGCCCCGTTAAAAAGGTGGAGATTCAGGAAATTTGGGAATCAAGATTAGAGCTACAATGGAGAAGATGGCGAGAATATGGGCTGGGTGGTATAAATGTGTATTTGATCCATGCTATTTAACATTATGATACCGGAACTGTAACAACGATAGCCAACAGCATGTACGAATCTGTGACCCTCTCGAATTATATGTAAACGTAAAAAATTATAATACTTCACATTGGTAAGACTTATTTGAGAAGTATACAGCATATGTTTAAAGTTTAGAATTTTGCTCTGTTCCTTTTTGATAAGACATATGTTAGTTCAGATCGCCTGATAAACCTTATGAGAATAGAGATTTAAGCGGTCGGAGTAATGAAGAAGCTGAGTAATTTTGTGTACCACAAGAATGGAGTGCGGCAGGGGCCTTGTTTACTTTCCAGACTTCTTTAGCCTCTTCTTTTTCCCGTTTTATGTTTTGGTAGTAAATAATAAGCATTCCGGTGTCTGCATTTTACACATTTTATCTAAATTCTGATAAAGTTGTAATTCGAGGAGAGTTCACTGTGGTTATTTGGACTGTATGTCTTCTGCATTATATGTATATTCAAATAGGTAACGCATCGATACCAGTAGACTATCTTTGGTCTTTTCTCTATTTTATTGATAAATTTTGACTTCCATCTTTTTCACTACGATTCCTGTCCCAGTTCTTAACCAAGTCTACTTTCTTGTTTCGTTTGTACGATTATAGTCTCGTACTCTACAACTTCATTGCATTTTTCATTAGATTGAAAGGCTGGGAAGCAGCAACTTCGTTTGGAAGTTCGACACGTTAAGGTTATGGCTAGTTAAGACTGGACCAAGACTGGATCAGCTCCAGCGCATTCTAAATGACGAAGAAAAGCACAGTGAGGAGGATATGACATGTCTAAGAATAGTTAGTATTTCAGGATTGATTACTTATTATGTTGAACTATTACTCTCTTTTAGACTACCACGTACCTGTACCACTATTGAGGTTTTCGAATGCTTCTTTTATTCTATTTTGAGGGCTTTACTACGTAAGAAACGACACTGTACGTTGTATAATACTTACTAACTTAACTTCTTCATCCTGGTTGGGACAAAGGACTGTTGTGTAATATCTGTATGTCAACCCATGTGAGTCCTATATCTTATAACTGGTGATGGTGATGGAAGTGATTTTTGACCGTCCCATCTTTCTTTTGTCGGACTCTCGTGTTAAGCTTAATGGCACCAATTTGGCATTCTGGTCTCTGTTTTTTTTCGTAACATGAGCAAGAAACCTTCGAATCTTGCTCTGTAGAGACAGATCTTTGCTATCTGTTTTCATTTGCAGTTATATACTTTTGTCAGGTACAGAATAAACATCTGCTTCTTATTTTTTAAAACTAGTATGGTGCGTTGATGTTGATAGTCAGGGCCATCTCTAGAGTCAGTTTACTCCCCCAACCCAACTGTACAAAATTGTTCTGATTGTAAAGGACCACATCATTCACAGTCCTAGCGGGTTACGAATCTTAAGACTGGAGCGGGATTCGAACCCACGGCCATTGGGTCATGAATCCAACAATCTAAGCACTCTGCTCAGTGGCGTGAGTGATACGCAGTGAGTACAAGCCCCGTTTCAATAACAAGAGATAAAAGTGCCAATTTGATAAAATAATGTATATATGGTAACAATGAATGTGCCAAGTCCCATCCTCGAGTGGATTTAGGAGCTCTGGTAGATGTTAGAAGATAGAACAAATGCAATGCTACTCATCTATCTCTGTTCAATACTGTCATCAATATGAGAGGTGATCATTTGTATTGAATAGGTATAAAGTAATATTTCTCTTACTACTCAGGAACTCGATGTGTTTCATCAACTGTTGTTAAGGCAAGGAATCTTTGTGGCATGGCTAACGGACCATATGTCCTCCATTGAGGCACCACAAAGCGACGTATACGACCTTGTGCTCAAGCATGATTACATAACAAAGAAGATTGGCTCTCTCAGGATGCACAACAAGATCTTGAATTTTGTACAAGCTGTAAGCATACGAGTGATAGATGCCTTCGTTTGGATTTCTGAGGCGGAGATATTTTTACAAGCAAGGAAGGAGTCACCCTGTGATCGCGAGAATGTCTTGAAAACAAGGGTATGTAGCACTTCCTTAGCATATATTTGATGATAGTGATTTATGTACTAATCTTGGGGTCATACCAATAGGTGATTTACAATGCGCTCATGAGGCTGAGTAAATTTCCTGATAACAGAGAAGTAGTAAAATTAATAAAAGTTGATCAATAATAACTGTGGCCGTAGCGATTGACTTTCGATCATGACGTTGCTGTCGTTTTGCACCGAAAACTACTCCGCAATGAGTTAAAGGTTGCAACAAACACTTTGCCGTTTTATATAGTGTCGTAGTGGGTTAGATACTGATGCATTTAGTTTCCAGTGTTACAAAGATGATTAGAGAAGATCTAAAGATATAACAAAGCATTAAGCTCGTATTCACCTTTGCTGAAGTTCATAGTACATTTATTTTCAACTTAACAGGCATTTTTTAGGCATTCACTTGAGCTAGAAATGGCAAAATTCAGTGACACCAAAGGAATGACAGAAAGCCAAGCAATCGAGTGCCCGGGACGATCAATTACGGAGCTAGAGGAGCGCTTCGATAATCTTTGCATAGCTGCCACGAAGGAATTGGCTAAAATGAAGTTTACACTTTACAAAATCAGAGCGGAGAAGTGTTTGCGATATGGTGAAAATAAGTTGAAAAAATGTGAAGAGAAATTTCACAGCTTTGACCAAGCAAGGGACCGGCATAACAAGCTGAAGGTAAGGGTTCTATCACCGTCTTTAAATACGAGGATTATATTGATTAAAACCTTTATTGCCAATGGTATTGATGCAGATTGGGTGTTTGCTTTAACTGGATGAGGAATCAGTGATGTATATTGTATGTGGAAACGCTTTTGCAAAGGCCAGTAGTCACAATGCCTTAGTCAGTTGAAGAAGCGGTCCAGTAGACCGTAGGTATTTTGTGTACTTTCTACATCCAGGATAATTCCCCAGATGTTACGGAATACTGTTCACGATAGCTTTACAATATGCATTGTATAGAACCCCTCTCTCCTATACATTCACAAAGTGTGCAAATTTGAGGAAAACTGTTACTTATCGTATCAGACATATAAAGAAATGGAATATTCCTGTGTCAGATTCATTCAGTCTACTCCATGCTAATTTGTGTACTTCTTTATTTAATTGTCTGATAATAACTTCCTTTGGCTTTAAAACAGGTTTTACTTTCACCGAGATGATATAGAAGACCCCCTCTCCGTAACTGTTATCCGCAGCCCATAACTCCCCACTATTCTCATCCCTCGAATGTGCATTCTCCATCTGAAACACCATCTTCCCTTCCCTGATACTATCATTAACTGATGACGTACTGTGGACTCGTTTAATCACACTGTACACAGGCCTCTTTTGGGGAATTTTCTGCCAAGATTTACGTGGATGGCCTATGTAGCCCATACCTTCATGGTAATGACAGGTATCGTGTTTCTGCAAAATATTTTAAATGTCAGATTTATCATAGCAACACGTATTTGTTTCTTTTGTTTTGTGTAGAAATGGTTCTTTGAACGCAAATTAGTGAAGCGATTTAAGGAGAAATATAAAAGGTGCGTGGTAACCGGGGGAGAGTATAAGGAAGTGGCAGGCGAAGGGGACGAGACCAAACTCGTTACGTCTGCACTTGAGGATCTAAACCAAACGTATTCGGAGCAACAAGCAAAAGTCACAGATATGGATCAAAAGTTGGAATCTCTGCTTGCAACATGGAGAGGAGTAAATGACAACACAGCAATGATGGCCACTTGGCTACGGCATTGCGAAGACAAACTTGTGTCTCCTCTTGATGATCATGGGAAAGAGGTTAGTTTGCTTTGTGCACGCAAAAACATCACTTAATGGTATTGTATATTAAAGGATGCCCTTTTACTGAAGTTGGTTTAAGATTTGATATCTCTGGACTAGTTTGGTTAGTCTTTAGTATTGTGTATTCGATATAGTATATAATACGCTATAGTATATAATACGCGCAAAATTTGTATGGACGGTAAGTAGTAACTCTTTATCAGCCACTTTTTTTTGGAGTTGGATTAATTCATTTCAGCGGAAAACGTTATGAACCACTTTGGTATTAAGGCAAAACAAAGGGAGATACCAAAGTTTATTTATGGCTACCTGAAAAGTTTAACAGTAATAACAAAACCCTCATCACTAGTAGGGTTTGTTGGTGTTCTTGCAACGAAACTTAGTGCATTATTAAACAATTATATCAATGTTTTTTAACGTTTCCTATTTGCTATCTGCAGGGGTTAAAGAAAGATCTTGAAAAGCAGTCATCGTTACTTGTCTCTATGGAGGCTTCCCTTGGTGGACTCACTACAGCACTTGCGGACAATGTCATGGCCTCTCTGAAAGGTGATATCAAGTCAGTCAAAGATCGGTTCAAAATTATAGAACAACTTATCTCTTGTTTAGTGACAAATACAGCTGAAAAGTTCAATTTGGATCAAGTTTTTAGTGTCGTTCAGAGCGTTGTTGAATCTGTCAGGACTTCACTGGGTCGTGCACAGCAGCTGCGGTACAAAGAGTTGAACAGTTTATCCGCAGTTGTAGAAACATCTGCGGACACCGAGGTAAACTGCACTACGTTTATGGTGTATATTGATTAGGACATTTTTTGTACAGACAGCCCAGAATTTAGTACGTTTTCTGTTCTCGACGACATGGTGCGATTTTGCGCTGGCTGCCAACTTTAGAAAATCTTTTGAAATTCCTTTTGCGCTGTAGTTAATTAGGAAAATCCTGCTTCTCAATAATTGGAAATGTGGATCTCTAAGACACAGGATGGGGAACACGTAGATCAGGAAAGAACCTGAAGGACGACGACATATCAATACTTGTTGTTATCCTGCTCCATCTAAATCTATGTGGAGCCCAGCGTATGTTACAGGTACCCGGATGACTTTGCAAGGTTATTCTTGCTTGCGCTGTACTTTTTGAAACAAGTGGTTTCACTTTTCCCTCTTATGTAGTTAACAAGTTCAATTCATCGTACAAGCTTTTCGATTTTCCTCAGCTCCTAAAACCTGGCTATATGCTACTATTCTTCATATATTGCGAATTCTGTTGTTTTATTTTATTTTTTAATATCATAAGCAGCATCCATTTACCTGACTAAATGATGTAGAAGGGCGGTAAACTTCTTTTTAATCGGAATTCTTTTCTTCTTTCTTTGAACTTCAGTTTATAGTAAAAACCTTGCTGGACGAGCACCATTACCTCAAAATACTGATTAGAAATCTGGAGGCGATTCACGCACAGAGGCAGGACATAACGGAAGTCGAAGTACCAGAAGATCATTTCGAAAAAAGTGGACTACTAACAAATTATCTTAATCAGTGTCAGTCCTTGGTGCAGGAAGTACAATCACACATAAGTGAACTTCAGCTTACTCTTCCCAAAATCAGAAAAGCTGCAAAACTTTCATCGAGTGCCCGTCGCTTTTTGGAGGACGAGAAAGCCTGGATTTTGTCATCGAATACTTTCCTTTCATCCTGGGAGTCTGTTAAAGAGTTGAACATTTTCAAGTCAAAGTTCACAGAACTGAAGGTATGTCGTGTGACGTTAATACATAATTTACTTAAGAACATAAATAGACTCGGGTGAGTTGTGACATTAAAAGTTATTTACATTTAAGCTTGATTAATTTGTATAGATACGTGGTATTTGCGGATGAGCTCATAATGGCGACAAACGTATTATCTGGTGGTATAGTGTTGTACCAAGGCTATGACTAGACCTTGTCTGAAGTTTTGTCGTCATCTTTGAGCTGCAGCGCTGTGGTTTATATATATTTATTTCGTAGGTCCCAGTGGGCGCTTCTTCGCATCCACCGCTTTACTACTGCTTTATGCTCCCTGTCTGTAGGTGCTCTTTTGTTAGTTGTTCGAGTGAACTGAACGTACTCGTTGCCTCATATTAGGAGTGAATTGCAATATATGGAGAGTCTGTGCACAATTTTACTTGGATATATAGCAGCATCTTCCTGATAGGGGCTACGTTGTGTAATTAACTTTCTACCGGATGTTTTCCTTCATTTTTTATTTTGATGCTTGTGCACTCGATGTTATTTGGCACTACGACCCTTTGGTTGACTGCTGGACTTCCGTACCTCCTGTAAGTAATTCAGCGTATAGAAACAGTGAAATCTGCCCTCTGTTAAATTAACGGCAGTCTGAAACGAGGTTTAAACACTAAAACATCGAGAAAAAATTTAAGTGGAAAAGAAATAAGAGGATGAGTTGAAAAACAGTTCATCGATGTGACTATTTGGCCCGTATTGCATGATATCAACATATCGCAACTCTGTTCAAGAGATACCCATTTCCTTCTGACTTACGCCCAACCCAAACTATTGTCTGCTGACCTATCCATATGCCATATAACATTCAATTGTATTTTATTCCTTCAAACTTGACATTACTGGTTGCTTAAATTGAAACAACTACCACTCCAAATGCAACCAGTCACTTGTTAGTTGAGGAGGTATCATACAATATCATCAAGGTCAAAGCTCTATATTTCTTTAAGGCGGGCATGATACTTTTACATTGTAGTTAAACCACAATCTCCCTTTATTTTAGGGCTAATTTAGTATGTTATGCAGAGATATAAGATTCAAGTCAATGTTTTCGTTCCCTATTTTCTTTCAGGCCTTAGCTGATAGTTGTCAGGAACACCTTGCAAATGTGGGTATAATGGTTTCTTGTGCCAAAGAATTAAAAAATGTCGAAGTAAAAACCTTGAATATTGATCCGGTCTTGTTGGACATAACAGCATTGAAGTCGGATATTCATGCCGCAACGGAAGTGATATCCGTCCATTTCGACAACTGTCAACTTCTGGATTCCTTAACAGGACGATATGTTGTTACTACTCGCCATTTGGATCACCTACTTAGCCAGGAAGACGAGGTTTGTTTTTATATTTTTAACTCCAGACGACGAATTGTGTTATTACATACTTCTGTTACAAGCACCTACCTGCCCGCCCAAGTCTTGTCTTATATTGAAACGTCAAGTGAAGTAAGGCGGTGCCCGGATACCCGCCCATGTTTTGTGGCTGAACTGTTTGATCTTCGTTTGCTGCAGATCGTTACCAATGCTACCCTCCCGTCGTGTGCTTAAGATTATTCAGATGGTCTTCTCTTGCACCCCAAGCAGTACTGACAGAATACAGATCTTACGGTTGACACTATTAATGGCAAATACCAGCTGCTTCATTTTTGATATAGAGTGATATCGTATTGCCTAGGGGACGACGTTTCAATTCTGTCATTGCGTTAATGAAAAGCCATCTCACGGCATTTGCGGTCCTTTGTTTCCCGGTTGTAAATCAGTCTCACAATAAAACCCAATCAATTATGGGTTTTTAGTTGGGGCTAATAACAGCAATATTCCTTATAGTATGAAGTTCGGTCTCATATATAAAATCTAAACGAATGCAGATTCTGAGAGGACTAGCGGTTGAGAAGGATGAGAATCTTTACTGGAAGCTTTTACGTAATTTGACGGCAGCAGGAGGCAAAAGGCTAAGCTCCCGGTCATCAATTTCTATAGCATGGGTCATTTTTTGTATCCGAAGTGATAAGGAATGGGATCTTGGCAGAATGTCTCCATTACTTTAAAAATACATGAGCATACCTGGATGCACCAGTGTATAGAATACCTTTTTAAATTGCACTTTCTCGACATTTGTTTTACTTCATTTAGAAAAGGTGCGTGATGAATACCCGCACATTCTTATTTTAGAAATTCAAGGTGATTGTTATGGAAACAACTTGGTAATTGTGCCTAAGTAATAGCCACTGTTTCGTTCCCAGGACGTGGTGGATTGTTTTATTGATATCATCCACGGATTTGCCACTGCAGATGAGATAATCAATCAGATTATGTTGGGCAATAGTTTTAAGGAGTTGCGTGCATCAATTGAAAAAGAGCATCAAATATTTATGAAGAGGATTGATGACTACAAAGCAAATTGCCATAGTCTGTTTCAGAGTAAGATCGAGGCAATGGTACCAAATATGGAAGATGCACTAGGACACATAAATAGAGAGCTGAAGTCGGTACAAAACTCATTAATGGCCAAGGATAGCAGTCCGCATAATCTAGTGGAAATTTTGAGGGTAGGTGTTTGAACATAATATGTGTCTACGTCATCCCCCCCCCCCCCCAATCTTTACTACCTTTCAACCCAAATGCCTCGGAAATATATTATGACCTTTCACGACATACGGATTATGTTAGTTTCAATCTCGTAAAACCATTATGCCATGCATTGTTAGGCTTTTCTAGTCAATCAACAACGAAATGACAAGCTATGAATTCGTAGATCAGGGTTAACTAAAACATGTTCTGAAAACGCAGTATACGTAATGCTAATTGAGTCATAAGACGGTATAGAAGCCATCTTTCCCCTCGTCTGTTTGCCTGTTACATATTTGAAGATAATAAAGATCAAAATACTGTCCAAGAATCCTCATCATTTTCTGATTGGCAAGCCTTGTACCAGTCGAGACAGAAGGATTGCGGAAAAATACCTAAATCGAACTATTTTCATGAGAAGATAATGATTTCTTAAGTGGGTAGTCTGATCTCTGAGGCGCACTGAGCACACTTTAAAACTACCATTCATGATGCGTATTTGGTTAGGCAGAATCATTAAGAGGTTTGTGGAAACGTCGGTTTGTGATCACACTTCTGCTAGGAAAAGTAGTTTTTGATTCCCTAGATCCGATTGGCCTTTTATTGAATGAGAACTTTTTATTTAGTATAGTGCGTTTAAACTTTAGGTCGGTTTCGGTCAATGCAAGTTTCGACCTAGTGAGCGGTTGTTTGTGATTTCATTTTGTGATGGAGTCTATTGCGTCGCTATGCTTTCCTACTTGACATTTGCATAATAGATCATGTTTTGCGAGCTTGCACTACCGAGTTTTGCAGAATCGCGTTTACTTCAAGTATATTTGAAAAGATTCTAGTGAAACAGACGATATACGATATGTTATTAGTGGGACACTAGTGGGAACCCGTGTCCTAGTCGCCAAATTGCCTCCCCATTCTCGACTGGTAGTCATTGACTTAATCTTAACGCCAGTTTGGAGACCAGCCTTCCTGTGTTATGTGACTTAATCATGGAAGGACTTCCATCAGGTTGATCCGTCCAAAGCCCATTGAAAGTTACATAGTGTCATCGAGAAGAGAGGATTTGAAAATGTTTTCAATTTATTACTATCAATTAAAATTATTATTTCAAATCCGCGCCTCGATGATACTTTGTTTAAGTGTGTCTTCATTCCCTCTGCGTAATCGCGTACCTTACTCCCTGTTTTGGTTACAGCATTTGGTCCTCAGTGACTCGCCTTACAGTTTTATAATATTGATTGCTATTCATGAACCGTTACTGATTGCCTTGATAACGGGGTTCCTGTATTTGAACTACAGCGTTTCTGTTTTGTCATATCAGTATTTGTTAGTAATTAACGAATGACAGTGAAGATGCAGGCAATATTTGAGTCCCGTTAATAACATTTGTCCAATTTCACTAGTATCTTTTATGACATTAATTTCTTATTATTCACAACCATAAATAGACGTCATTTTCTCATTCCCTCTGTGTGCAGCGTCTGACAACATCACCTCAGTACAGTGCATTTGCCCCCAAGCTAAAAGTCCTCGAAACACAGAACAGTTCCTTGAAATCACTGACTAACCAGAAGGTGAACTATGGTGTTCGGATAGCTGCACTGAAGTCAACTTGGGAAGCAAGAAAAGCGCAGTGTGAAGACCTTGAAAAACAGATTGATCCGGCATTGAATATCCAAAATGAATACTACGAGGGGTTGGAGTCTTCAGTTGAGTGGCTCGACACCCTTGAGGATGTTATTGAATCTCTCAAAAGTTGCGACAGTTATGATTTGTTTAAAGAAGCCGTTGTTTGCTTTGAGGTAAGACTCGCAAGGAGTTTTTCTGTTCCATCTTTCAGTTTAGATCTGTCAACATTATGCATTTCTTTAGGAAATTTAAGTAACTACACTTTCTTAAATTTAAAAGGTGGACGTCACTCGAGGACAAGCACGTACTACATAACAATAGTCATTATTCCTCCAAAGCAGTCTCATGGCACATGACTACTCACCTACTTCTAGACATGTTGACATCGCGTTCCTAATGCATCGGATGACCCGTAATTTAACATGCACATTTAGCGATTAAGAAGGTAAAGGTTGCCCCATACTATGTTAATCAACGCGAGGGGTGTCGCAGAGAGTCATATGTCGAGAGCTACTGCATGGTTAGATATGGTGACCAGTTCGATTCCCCGTCGCCTCTATCTGCCCTAGGCTAATTCCAGCCTCTCATTGTCCTGATGGTTTCATATTAGGGGTTCGCAGATCTGCAGCTTGATATCGACTCGAAGCATCAATTTTGTGCTTGCTAGAACAGCTCGCTACTAACTGAGCAGATTTACTTGCCTCCGTTCAACGGTTTTAGTAGCATATGGACGACGGAGTAAGTGGGTCTCTAGCTAATCGTTTTGTGTCTCGAATACCTAGTTATCACAAACATAATACTAGTATTATGGTTCACTAGAAATTACTGTTTTCCGATATTTTTTTTAAAACAGATTTCACAGCCCTCTCAAGATTTTCAAAAATTGGGCATCGACTGTGATAAAGTTGGAATCAGTTGGAATTAATTTACTGAAGGATTAAATATTTACCATCAGCATTTCTCAATCATGTGAATCTTGCCTACAATAAAAATACTTTTTCATTTCCTATCTAGTGTGTTTCAAAATTTGTTACACAGTAGTGGCATAGTGGTAGAGTGTCAGACTCACACTTCGAACGTCTTGAGTTCGAACCGACCCTGAGCTTGCCTACCACGATCCCGGAGGTACTGTGCTCTGTCATCTGCACTCGTGAAGTGGTAAATTATGTTATAAGAGATCGGACAGACTACATGAATGAATAGCAAGAATAGCAAGCATTAAATAGCATAATAAGTAAGAATAAAAAGTAAGCATGAATATATTGTCATTCGAAAAGGAAAAGTAAGGATTCACAATATTTTCCTCCAGAATGTGGTTGTGAGCAGGGTGTAAGTCGTATGGGAAGTTAATAAGTCGTGATAATTCTCGGGGTGTGCCTAAAATGGAGTTACTGTACTACATAGTCGTTATTAGGGTGCTAAATGTAGAATGCTGTATGGTCCTTTCTTTCTTTCCCCTTAGGAGCTGACGGCAGAGTTAGAGGTATGCAAGGAAAATCTTGAGAAACTGGAAGAAACGATGAAATTCCTTGCGGCTGGATGGACCATCCCAGACCTTCAAGAGGACTACGACACGCTAAAGCAAAGGTTTAATTCAGCATTTATTCAAGTAAACGAAATAACCCTTGCTCTACCTACCATGCATGAATGTTACAGTTTTCAGAATAGCATGTTGGAGGTACTGGCGTGGACACAGGAGCTTCTCGTGATATTGGGCCTAGACTATTTCTTTGATGATGAAACAGAAGCTCAGGAGGAATTTGAAAAACACATGGTAAGTCTGCTGTTATGATTGACATGTAAATCCTGATATGACGGAAATCATCATTTCACCTTTGTCATCTAATGGTACTGTGCTGTTTTGCTTAGCTATTGGACGTACCTACCAAAAATCTTTTTTTATATTTAAGTCCATGTGGCGTTCACACATGCGTAGTCTTGTAACATTCATCATACATATCACCACTGTACATGTTCCTTTCATCTTGCATATTCATACTTGTTCTCTGATTCCTCATTCTCCCGTTCCATTCTCATACCTAGACTCCTAATTACAGAACTTAAGAGTTTCTTTCCCCGCACAGATAGTCGTCGGATTTTTCCTTCGTACTCCATCCCTGATGACTGCCATGGTTCTCATTCCTTATTAACAAGTGTCTTAACTTTCCAATAGCTCTTGAGCCTTGTAACGAGCAATTTCCTTGTCGAAATGCACTGTGATATGTGCCCTATTTAGACCGATAATCAATGAACAGGGGGAGCGATACAACCTTTACTATGAAGGTATATGTATCATACCTACTATTGTAATGTAGGTCATTTACAAGTCTTACAAGAAAATTGTTATCGTTGGATTTTTAAACGCGCAGATCTTGGGAAAATGATGTAAATTCGGGTAAGTTTCGTTTCAATTTACGTTCGTTGCATACAGTATCGAGTAACGTCGCTTATAGTTCATTGGCGTAGCTTTATCATCATTGCTTTCTCTCCCGCCGAGTCAACATGCGAGGGATGACCCTGCCGATCAGTTTAAATACCAGCTAGTAAACTTCGTGACCAAATCGAACCTTTGGACGGAGCCGCGGAGAGTTGTCAGAATAACATTGTCTTACAAAGTTAAGCCACAAAATTGTAGGAAGGTTGCGCTGGAAAATTTCTTTCCTCCTAGTGAATATCAAATGCGCCGTTCGCATTTCGATCACATTATTCACACTTCAAGGTAATGGTTCTTACTGAGTATGCAATGAAACGCAAGCCGACTCTACGATCTGTTTCACCACGCTTCTTGCCTGTGCATATGAAACCACAATAAAAGAATGCGAAATGCGAAATAGGGCATCAATTATGTTGGATGGAGATCTTGCCTTTGATGAACAAAGAGCAGCAGTCACAAATTCTCTCTGGCCATTTTTAAATGCCATTCGGGGCACCTTGATCATTACAATGCATACCATAAGGTGTTATGGTTAGTTACTGTATTAGAGACGATGTTGTTAGTTACATGACCCTTTACTTCCATACGTCAATTGACTTGTTTTGATACACGATAAAAGCATGATAAGACATTATCGGATACCATATCCTCCTTTTTTAGGAAATTGTACACAAAATAGAGAATCATGAGCTCAAAGTAGAGAGGACACTGAACGAGGCCCAACAACTCATCGATAAACATGCACACGCTCCAGAGGTCTTCAAAGAGAACATGGCTAGCCTTCAAAGTAATTGGATTAAGGTACAAGAAAAGTCAGCCGACAAGACAAGAGACTTGGAGGACTATCTCTCACTCTGGAAACTGTATGAAAAAGAATTAAAATCAGTAATTGGGAAGCTAACGGAAGGGGAAATTACTATAACTAAGAAAAAGAGACAAGCTGTGGTCGGGAAAGATGCAGTTCAAGGGGAAATAGCAAGTTTCAAAGTAAGATTAAAGAAGGTTGCTAATAATTTGCATAGAGGCTGTTTAAATGAAATTTATACGATGCAAAGTGTGCGCCTGGCCTTCATTGCGTCTTTGTTTTACACACATATTTTCGTCTCCTGTCACCCAAACGCTAAATGTCGTTACCTATTAGCAACAAATGGTCATTCTTTATGTATCTTATGCTTAGGTCACCGCTACGTCGAAAACCATAAGGTTTCTTTCGACGTCAGTGTCAAAGGGGTAATCATAGAGGGGATGTCAAAGAGGGGAGCTGAGGAGAATCAGTTTTGAAAAACCCGAGTAGGGTAGGGTTAATACGCTGTGTAGGTACGTCCCGATTTGTTTGTCACGTGATGTTTTGCACAGCACGAGGTTCCTTGTCATGCGGTTAGCAGCTCGTCCTGCTTTTGAGTAATTTCTCATAAGTTCCCATGTATCTGATTGAATTACATGTTTGGTTCTGTAACATTGGTAATGATCCTGATATCCTATTTAATTAAAGTCGAGATGTCACATTGTCAAGGCCATGCTACAAGAACAGTGTGTGTTCTGTAACACGGGCGTCTGTTCACAGGCTGAGAGAGAGGAAGTAAAATAGAAGTGTGAAAAACATTTTCCAGTGACTCTATGGTAAGGAAGCCACAAATGATGCTTATTGGTTTCCAATGAGCTGATCCGGTTTTATACTTTTGGCCCAAAATGGATCAATCGGTATTAAGCCCACATTCTCACAGTGATAGAGTTGTCTTGTGCACAGTATACATTGTGCAACGTTTTTAATCTTCTAGTGCCATGTTGTACTATACTTATAGATATATAATTAAAGTACATATACAAGCAACTCTTTATAAGACCTTTCAGTCTTATTATTGTTAACCAGACTCAATATGAGAAAGTTGATACCTTTATTGGTTTTTTAGGGTACGTTAATAATTATGAAAGTGGTTTCCCGAAACAGAATTTACCAGCACTAAGAGTAATCTTTTATATTAATGTTCTACCGCTACTTCGAATTGATCAATTATTGAGTAAATGTGTGTGTATATATATCATAAACATGAAGTGCTTGTTGCGCTGGCCCGGTTTATATATATATATATATAAACCAAATAAAGCAGACATCCATCAACGTTTCGCGTGTTGCTTTCTCAACTTCTTAGCTTTACAA
>JAAAKL020006136.1:0-18372 GCA_010016065.2 Carybdea cf. marsupialis auct. non (Linnaeus, 1758)
CCAAAATATTGTTCAGTTTGAAAATGAGCATTTTGGGCACTTGCATGTCAGACCTCCCTGCTGCTAAGCGGAGAGGTTTAGAAAACAAATAATACCAGACTTGGAAACCCCTTTCATGTGGCAAGTGTCTTGTGTGGTTTGCTCCATTTTCATCGAAATTTAGTGAAAGTTTAACTTCTTTTCGTCCATGATTGTAGCTCTGAAAACGAAAGTGAAGTGCGATTTTATAAACGAAATATTTTGCTACTATGGTTGCACACACAAGAAGGCCTGCAGGAACTAATAGGCAGGCCGGTTAGACCTTGCAAAGACTTTGTTTGACCATCAGAATCAAGAAGGCAGAAGTCATGGGGCTGGGTACTACTGAACCACTGTTCATTACCCGAAATAACATAACTCTGCAAACTGTGGACGCTCGAAAATACCTGGGTCAACTACGATTGGCAATCTGTCTATGGACACAGAGGGGAAACTAATACGCACTGGTAAAGAAGCTGCTAGGATGGGGATCTGGGATGTCAAAAGTGGAAAAACATCCAACTTTGACATCAGACACCAAATGTAAAGTGTAGAAGGCCTGTGTACTCAGTACACTGCGGTACGTGTTAAAGTTTCTGTTGCGAAAAAGTTCAAGCTTCTCTTAAAGTTTATTCACTTCTCCCTCGTTACGTCTGTTGGGAATAAATGTCTTTAGCCGCTGTTGCCGAAAAGCTTCTTTTCCCGCAAACTAACTTGGTTCTCGGCTTCGTCAGTTAAGGCAAATAACTATTAGCCTTGGCAGTTATGGGCTGACACACGAAAATAATCGTGCAAACGAGCATAGGGACGTGGATGTTTTTTGCAGGTCCTGGAGGCCGATTTGTAATTTTGATTTAGCCCTAAATTGCGTTTTCCTGTTGCTCGACGTACTGCAAACCACATGCTCGTCACTCAAATAAGTAAACCAACAGTTGGGAGTTGCGGTGCAGTGATCTATTCCTTATGTGATAGGTTCGGCTAACTTCCCTTTTCTGAAACTGTGAAGTGTCGGTAACTGGAATGCAAACGGGTTCGATCTCCGCCAGCGCCCTACATATTTCATGATTATTGAGTTCTATACTATATTTTTCATGATTGCTAGTGTGTCTGACTGAGTATTTATATATATGTATAAAAATGTCTGTGTGTGTGTGTGCGTGTGCGTGTGTGCGTGCGTGTGCTTAATATCTACACAAGTCATTAGCTAAGTAAACAGAGTACATAACAAGGGAAACATAAAAAGAAAGATATATATACTAAATAGGGTTTTCTTCCAAACTCTTCGACTCTCATAATGTACCTTACTCTGACCGTAGCACTTTCCTCCAGCCACAATGCAGCAGCAACATCAGGACATTATCCACGAACAAAATATGTTGGCCCTGCTTGTTCCCAATGAAGATCCAAATTTTATGTTTATTTTTCTTTTATTTCGTGAGTGACGCACATTATTCGATTTACTGATAATTGCACCCGAGAGGTCTTATTTAGTGGAAGTAGGAATGGAAAGAGCACAATATTTGGACTCGACTTAAACGTGAAAAATAACTTTTTTACATCAGTAAGATATTTGCATAGGCTTTCTTTTACTCTATTTAGTCCTTAAATGTACTAACATCTTCTGTTATTGTCCTTTTCTATTACAGTTAGTTAATTAAAGTTAAAGCATTTCAAAAACGTTTTTTAACTTCTCGATCAGCCGGTTAATCATGTATTAGCCCACGAAATATAAATTCACAAAAAGGGAACAATTTCCCATCCGTGTAATGTAACCTAGTATTTTGCAAACATTTCTTTTTCCGTTTTTATAGTCTCCATACTTTATGAATCAGACCTTTAAAAACAATCAATGTTCATTTTTGATTCTCCTCTGCGGTGATAGTGATTGACTGGGAGTTATCAGCTAACAAGACTTCGAAAGTAAACTCCAGGACCGCAGATCGAATTTTAGATAACAATTGCCCGGCTAAGCTTACCTTAGTTTAAGGATTCTTAGAATCGCGCTCATTATCAAAACGCATGAAAATTTTCAGCCATTTTTGCATTTACCATCTCATATAGAGCTTAATAATTTTAATTTGATACAAATTATTGAAAACCACATCTCATCTGAGAAAAAGGGAGACACATCTAGTAAGAATGTAGATATCAGAAAAATATACAATGATTCGGAAATATAGAATCAATCGCAACAGACAACGCATTCTCTTAGGTTGATGAAGTACTATTCTCGTATTTTCTACGTGTAGTTGTCTTTCGTAAGGGAACACGTAAAATGCTAGAAAGTTAGAGAAGAACTTTCCTAGAATAATTAAAGATGTACTTCCCTGAAAGGATCTAGATAGATGTACTATTCTAGAAACAAATTAGGGTATGGGTTAGGGTTAGGGTTAGGGATTAGGGTACTAGTATCCACGCTCACAAAGGGATTCTAGGAAAGTAAATCTTGGCAAGGAAATTTCTATAATAGTATAACTTGCCGATTGTAGGGTATTACATCTCTAAAACTCTAGCATTTTATACGTCACTTTCAAAATGGAGCAAAATGTTTCGAATCGTCACGCAGATATCAAGTTAGCATGTCTCATTTTTTCATTTTTTGGTACTGTCTAAAGACGAATAAATATCGGGAAGACCAAAAACGACTAAATCATGCCTGATACAAGTCTAGATCAAAAGGTACGAAGACTGACTTTGAACAAATCATTGACCTATTTGTTTATTTGTACTCTATTCGTTTACACTTTCTATTTTCAATCATTTTGAATTTCCTTGTTTTAAGTATTTACTATTTTCTTTTTTATTGTTTTCTTTTAATTTTTTATAATTGATTTTATTTGTTATTATTATTATTTTTCCTTGCTTAGTGTTATCCATATCATTAAGATGTCATGCACCCTATGATCCTTATCATATCTCGTCGTCGTTTAGTAACCGAAAATGTTCACGTGACCACACTGCCGGTTTTAGGGGGGTGCCGACTGTGCAGAGACACAGGGCCCCGCACCTAAGATGGAACCTCAGATCGTGAAATTTGTAAAAACTTGAAATTGCTCAATTGAAAGGTCTTTGATACAGCCACAGTTAACAAAGGTAGGAGAGTTATATCAATTTTAAGAATCACAAGTTTAAAAATTGTATTATTACTATTCACCGTTTAAACCTGTGTGTTAACCCCCCTAGCCTGATCTGTTGATGAGAGATTTGTTCGTTCAGAGGTTTTGGGGGCGAAAATTACTCAGTTGCCAAGTCTTTGATACAGCCACGGTTTAGAAGCATGTAGAGAATGATATTAAATGTAAAGAATCACGCGGCTATTAAGTGTTATATTATCCATAATTTAAAAACTTGCGATGGCATCCTTTTAGTGATCAATTCACACCGTGAAGAGAGGCTGGTCTAAAAATGGCGCAGAATATGATGTTGATGTCCGCCACTGATCTTTAACAAACACGGACATCTTCCGTCTCAAAGTAAGCTCAGATGTTGACGGCCATTTGAGTCCCAGCTTAGAAAGCGATATCTCTTAACGCGGCGGACCTTCAAATACTTTTTTACTTTGGTGGCTAGCATTCGCTAACACGCGTTTTCGTTGTTGGAAACAATAGGAAGCTCGATCAAGTCTGTTTTAGAGATCAGTGATGTCCATTGGTGGAGCATTGGTAGTTACTGTGGTACTTCCAGAGGAATACAAGCACACAGAATTCCCTACATCTCAATATAGTTTGTAGGAAAAAAGCATAAAATTGCTCTTGTGACCCATCTGTGGTGCTAAAAAAACACATTCCCCTCTCTCTTTCCCAGGAAAACATTCATGTGCTTTTTACAGACTTCTGCGTGAGTACGAAAAGAATGGTCTTGACACAAGAGCGAAGGATTGTAAGCCTATAATATTGCTGGTGTTGAAATTTAAAACTCCACACTCATCCATTGTCATCAATTATTTCAGATAGCATGATATACTGTTTACCCGAATGAATAATCGTTTGTGTACACACATTCATAACTCAACCACTACATTATCTTCTGTCACTTACATGATGATCTGTTTGACAGGTGCTTAAGGCAAGTCTTTCATTAAATGTTATTGTTAAACGTTGACGAATAAATCATGAAGACTGGTTTTTTAGCTCGAATTGTTTTACATTTCTTAAGCTCTTCAAGGGCTGAAATGTTTGGTGTAAACAGAATGTGAACGTTTGTGAGGTAACGGAATCCGTTCACCTATCGGATAATTACTGGAATGATTAATCAATAATTTGGAAACAAAATGCATTTTAGTCATAGTTGAATGGATTTATGAAGTTGTATGGGTAAGATCAATGGACGTTGAGAACATATCATGTTGTAAACTGTTATGTGAGTTGAATTATCTGTGTAGTATAGTTTAAATGGGTCATCATGAACCTACGTCGGTTGATCCACATACTGATGATGAGTCTTACCCATCCCAGAGTTTAGTCACTATACCCTCATTGAATGTGTGCAGTTTTAGTCTCTAAAATCCTCTCAAACAATCACTTTTGCTTCATATTTATTTGGCTATATCTGCCTTTACTTTCATTTTGTAGCTTTCTAACATTGCCTTTCCAAGGGGTTTTTATTTACGTTAATGACTCTCCGTACATTTTTACATGCCTGTTACTCTCCTCGGACGATTCGCAGACTTTCAGCTTTCACCGTTATATTTTTGATATGTTGTACCAATTTTACACAGTTATGCAATGGTCAAGGTACTATCTTACAACGTAAATCAGCATTTCACGAAAATTATTAAAAATATTTCATTGTTTATCATAGTCGCTCAATCCCATCAACTATCGAATAGACTTAAACTATCAAACGTAACGACCTTAATCTAAGGAGTGATGCCCTGGCCTGAAGGGGATGGCTGAGGGGGAAGGGAAAAGTTTGACGAAAAATTTGCATTGCAGTCAAACAGCTACTTGAATTACTAGACTAGCCGTGTTATCAAGATGGGTAAAGTGAAATATTTGCTGTAAGCTGACCTCATTGAAATTTGGAACTGAAAGATCAATGCAGCATAAAATTAATTTGGAACATGTTATGCGATGGACTATAAAGTGAGCACTAACTTTTTCCACACGAATTTTGTTTCTGCTAGAGCTGACAGCCTCGCTACAGACTCTGTTTCAGCTCTTATGGGTTCCAACAAGACTTACAAGTTCTTTCGTTGCACTCCCATTTGTATTCTGGATTCGGCAATTATTCAAATAAATTGTAGTAAAGTTCTGAAGACAACGGGGATTTTATTAAACCCTTATCTTGATAGCATCCAGCTGGTGACTCATAAATGTCCTGACAAGGTTTTGAAATACATCAGATATCATACTGTTGCAGCACTACTCCAGATCTAGATTCGATTGCTCACCTGACTATCGCAAGGTTAGAAGTACATTGATGTGTAAAAAAAGAGAAGGTTCCGATCGTACACATCAATGTAGGAGTAGCCAAAGAAAGATTGTGTTTCCTTTCACATGAATGTTATACAGCTTTGATAACCTATCTGCAAGGATCTGAGAGGGCTTTTTTGGGTTTTTTTGTAGGAAATGCTGCTAGTACTGTACATCGTTTTAGTTTACGGGACCCTTGCTTACACCAGAGAGTATGCAGGTAAGAAATTGAATTTTTTTTAAATCTGTTTTCTGTAAATTCTCATTCTATTAATCAACTGATGAGGCAGACCATCTAGAGTAGCAAGGCAATGGAGAGCTTATGTGAGAAGACTCTGTCTAGGATTGTATGCCCGTGATCATATTGATCTCTTGTATCTGTTTGAAAGCTACAACCACCCTGCACATAATCTGCTTTCTCTGCAAGGTATTGTAAATAAATTAGTATGCTGATTGATACACCTCCTGACAGACGATTTGAAAATTTTACCTTTCATTGAGTGATGAATAGTTTCTGTTATTGTCCAACGGTTTGGTACTGGAAGTTTATGGTACGATTAGAAATATCGTGCATCTTATCAGCGCATGCCATCTAGGTCAGTTAGTAAAATGCACAAAGTGGTTATGGGTCATTTGTTAGGGATTTTAAAAATGGCATACGCAAACGATTATCATATAGTCTCTCCTGCAGCACAAAAGCATCAAACAAGTAAGTCAGGATTGCTCCTTTCTGAATCATATTTACAAAAACAAAACAAGTCAGAGAAAACGTGCTGAAGAGTTTACTGGCAATAACAACAGACAAGAGTGTTTAAATTTGTTCCAAGAACCAGATGTTGAGACTGAAGAGGGTATTATTAAGGTAGCATAGGTAGGTAAAATTGAAGATATTTCTTATAACGGACTTAATGACCACATGTCATAAAATAAGGCACAAAGGAGAGCATTCCTTGAGTAGCATTCATGTAATGTTAATGTTAAAAATCGTTTAATGTCATGTGAAATTAGACAAAAAATAAAGTTAATACAGGGGGTGTAAAGGCAAACTGTCAATATTAAAAAGGACGTTTTCTAAATCAAGTCTTCTGATGTTCCTAATGATTCATTTCAGAGTTGAAAAAGTTCCTTAGACACCGGAAACTTTTATTAATTGGAACAGAAGGAATCAATGTACCACTCAGATGCTATATGGGTAGATTTGCTTTGAACATGTATTGCATTTCATGACACAATACTGACATTTTTTAACTCGAAAAGACATCCGATTCCATATACATCATGCTGGAAGATGATTCCGTGATTTCTAAGTTTAATGTCCTTTCCGTCAAAGTAGCTGCGTCATCAGCAAGTTGGTAAAAATGACGAGGTTTCAGAAACTTTGAGCAAGAGTAACCCAGTTGAGAACATTTGTTTGACTTGATATAAGGAATGAAAGTATTAACAACGAGATTAATGAGTAGGGGGTTAAAGCAATCACCTTGTAATACCCCCTTCCCTACATGAACGGAATCAATAAGGAAAAGTTCACAAGTAAGTTGTGTGTAAAGTTAAGTAGAAAGATTATGCACTGCAGAAACAACATACTCAAGTGCATTTGATATTTTAGAACTGTGGTAAATAATGTGTGATCGTCTTCACCAAAAGTATGGAGTGATTAGGTTGATTGATAATTTTGGTCCAGCAATACAAGCTCATTTACCTTAAAGCCCCTCCCTCATCCCCAAAAAAACTAGTACTCCCTTATGAGGTATACTCATAGCCCTATAACTTGAACAGTGGTACCCACTTTCACATTATCAGCTTTGTCTGGTATTGAATACGATTTAAAGAACAAGATGCATTATCTTTAGAACAATCTCCCTGTCTTTGATATTATTCAACAGACCTATTATGGTTTAAGTGCAAGTCTCACTGGCTATTACTCTTTAATAAATCAATAATCGTAGATTCAGCTGAAAACACACGTTCTCTCTTTCAGGCGGCTCGTCTTGAATAACTTGAATAGGTCAGCCGTCGCGATACTCGACGTCACCATTTATCGCTTCATCCTTTATGCACTAGTTCAGACTGTGCGCTAACAACAAATAATGGGTTCACCTAAATCAGCGTAAATCGAGTTGGGGAACCTTGTAGTGTAAGGGTCTATTAAAGAGAACTGTTTTCTCGCCTACCAACACCGGAAACAGAATAGAGATAACTTGGCTTTATCAAACAAACGCATTCATAAGACATAGCAGATGCACCCCGAAATCTGGGCGGATTGTTCCCCCACTTGAAATGGAATCAACATCTCGATAATCGCTTTGGTACTGGAGGAACGTCAGTTGTGATCGTACACTTACAAAAGAGCTACCGCATTGCTTTGGATATCGCTTCCTTCTGGACAGTAAGTCTCGCATATAAAACTGGCTCGATTCATCTGTACTTCTCTGCTAACGTCTGGAGCGTCTGTCAGGGATATCAGTGCGTTGATAATGGGACCGTCAGCTCCCATAATAGCCTAGACATCCTGGCCATTCCCACTCTTGAAGACCTGCCAGTACTAGTATTGTCAGGTCCTGAAAAATTGCGGAATGTTGGTAAAGCTTTAGCTTTAGCTTTTACAGGAATCAAGGGTTTCCCATAATGGTTTAATGTGAATTTGGCCGGAGGTCACATGAATGGTTGTGTTTGATGGCAGCAGTTCATAGTTGGTTGCTGCAAACACCAGAGCATCACTGTCTGGTGAAAGAATGTCAGTTTTGCGTCCTGACCTTGGTTTCTTCTAGCAGCATTTATGGCAAGATTGATCATCAAAGTGGCTACCTCTTAGTGGTTGTTGTCGTCAAATTCGTCAGTGTTCCTGTTGCTCTACTAGAACCTGATGTGATGAGCAGCTTAGAAGAACCTCTCGAGTGCACCAGGACCTTCGCTGTCAAGCACTCCGTCAAGGCAGCTTCGGTCCTGTTATGCGACAAAAATTTACTTATCGTAAGGTGTTTGATGTTTGTGTCATCAATAACAGTCTGAATCTGGTCTATAGGTGTGAAACACGAGAATGATTTTGCAGATACGATGTTTAATTCATTAGCCTTTTATAAAAGGTATTGCTCAGATCTCGCACGGTAAGCATATTCGGCAACTTCTTTCTCGACTGCTGGACAAGTACCACTCCATCTACTACCGCGATCTTCCTGCTTAGAATGTTACTCTGGTGTTCTGGTGGATCGACAGCAGCTTTTGGAGCTCATGGATGAGTTTGGATTTGTCAGTGCATGGTTACACAGAGCCATTTGGTACGAAAAAAGGCTCTTGGCATTAGGTTAAACTCAAAATTTCCAATTGCGTCCTTCTGATCCACGCCTCGGCTTGACCGTGTAAGAACCATACGCCTTCCATATAGGTCCTTGGTTTCTTTAATGTCAATGCTATGATCTCGAAGCTTGACTGTCTGCTAAGGGTTCCAAGATGTGTACATCTTGTTATTATGATTCTGAGCAAGTGGCTATATCTTGACACTCGCATTTAACCTTTCAGCTACAAACTCCTCGTACAGCTTCTGCCCTGTGGCATCAATATCCAGGATCTGTTGTACAAACTCTGCAAGGATGTACGCATGAGTGACCAAGTTGAAAAGGTAGTCTTCCTCAGTTGTACAAGAAAATGGATTGTTATGACTGAGAAGAGCTGCTTTGATTTTGCAGACTGCTACATGGTCTCACTTCACCGAAGCTGGCGACAGATCATGCTGTTCAACAGGTGAAATTTCTTTGCAACTGAACTGACCCTTGAACTCTTTTGAGAGAGTTGATAGCTCAGGAGCTGTCAAGAAAGATCGCTGACGGGCATTCGGATTATTAGAGATCCTAAAAGGCCAGGGTGAGCTTTCATAAGTTTGTTTAAGAGCTGGAAGGTCGATCTTCTGTGCCTTCATGTAACACATGACAAAAGACGTTTATACTTGTTTTTTTTCCATAGCAAAAAAGAGCGTACTGAGTGCCTCTCTAGCTTCAAGGTGAAGGTTTCAAATCTGCTCTTCGACTGGCTGCGAAAAAGGACTGGATACTCTCTAGTCGGCGCATGTAATTGATCATGGACCTGAACATGGAATTTTCCGACTTCTTCATCAGCCACTCTTGCAGTTTATGCACAACATCCTTTGATTCCAATGTCTCCAGCAGGTGAGCATTGGCATTCGTCAGCTGGCAACGAAACTGGCTATTTGTTGTGGATGTTGGCTTGCTGAACTTGCCTTCATCTCGTTTGCATCCCGCAGAAGATGGAACATGTTTTTGGTCCCAAAACCTGTATGGCATTAGACATCCATGGGATGCGCGTTGCCTTCGAAGATGCAAGATGCCAACTTCGTCTTTCATTCTTGCTTCAAAGAGATCTTTACTGCTTCTTTCAAATCCTGACTAGGCTTGTCAATGTGTACAGAAAAGTTGGTTGATCTTCAACGTCCGGGCAGAAGTAGCAATAAGAAAGACTCAGTGGATGTGTTGCGGGATCGTGTAAATGGTTTCAATAGTAGCTGGGCTCGCTCTCTCAGGGTATACAGCCCACCTGACATTGAAAGTTTCTGCCTGTCTCTTGCACGCAGCCTTTGGACTTCGTTTGTGGCGTCAGCATAAGACTTGTGATGCTTAGCAGCCGGGTTTTTCTGGGGAATTTTTGTTGTGAAATCTTGTGGTCTCTTGTGTATTTTGACTAATTCACCTTCATTAAGTAGAGCTCGTTCTTCAACAGCTGACAACAAAGTTTGGTAGGAACTAAGTCTTGGTACAAACTGTTCAACAGCTTTTTGGCACAGAATACATTCTTTTCAGTTTGTAGGCTATCTGTACGTACTACAAAGATCTGGTAACAGGTGTGTAGCCTGTCGTAAGTGGACATTGTGTCACCAGCCTGCACCTCCAAAACATAAAGTTAGTTGCAGTGAAAAAATGTCAATGCAGGACATACTCACAATTTTTCTTAGTGGTGTGAAATTAAGCAATATGCCCCGATACTACCATGATATTGTATATCGAGTAGTATATTTCCATGTATGTTTACTCCAACATTTATATTTAGCGCTATTAATGACTACAAAATGCTGAGATAGCCACCAACATCGGCAGTTCATACTTCGTTTACATTACTATGTATTGGGCCTAAAACAGACGTTTCCACGTTGTTATAACTAAAATCCGTTTTCCTTTCTAGTCATCAGCTGGGTAAGCATTGGTTAAGAGGTGGTTAAGATGTGCAAATCTTCTTACCTACTAATCATTGTTACAATTCAAGTCATGAAAAGCTGAAGCTCAGCAGCGTGGCTGCCTAGCCTCATCATTTCTATTTGGTACGAATTATTTCGATAACATGTAAGTAAAAACGGAGGCAACTTGCAGATTCAACAGTGACATATTTGAAAATTAAAGATGGCTGCCAAAAACGAACTGAAAAATTGTAAACGTTGATTTTTGCATGAAGTATATCTTGAAGTTTTCAAAAATGTATAGGTTTCCTAATCTCCTAGAAATGCAAATGAACATGGTTTTTAGAAAATTACGATGCCGACGATATGTCCGTGGCTTTTATTTATGCAGTTCATTTATACAGTATTGTGCTAAGAAGAGACAATTTGAAATTATAAGTTTGAGCAGTTCAAAGCTTAATAAAAATGGCTTACTGCCATAATTCGAGCCTGTGATCAAAGCAATCACTGTTTCTTTATCAAACTACTGCAAGTTCGCATCCTCAAGAGAAAACCTGAGGTTTCAACGGGGTTAAGAAAGGCGACTGGGAAAGATGGCAGTCATTCGTCTTCTTTCCTCTCACATGAAACTTAAAAGGTATGTCCAAAAAATTATGTAGAGAAGGATGTCAATCTCCACCTATATTTGCAATAGCCAACATCTTAAACAAATGTTAGTGTTTTATTACTTGCAAATTTCTGTCGATTTATTATGTTTTGTTTTCTGAAATTATGCATCCACCGTGATATAATCTACTAAACTTTATCTATTTCCCCCTTCAGAGATGAAATTTTGTGCATTCGATGCCAATCTTGTAGCAATCCATCCACTCACTGCAAGCCAAGGTGCTGACGATATTATATCCAGTACTCAGAAAATTGAACTAAGCAATGTTAATTATAGCACTGGAGTTTGGGGCATTGAAGGAGAATCGTTGCAGTTGCAAGGGTCACGGCATTCATTTTTAGAGATACCAAAGTATGCAGCATACGATACCAAAACATCTACTTCTATCGTATTTTATGTTTATCCTGAGAAAGATTCTGGGCCAATATTGAACTACAAGCCAGATGGAGCAGGAGTACAAATCTGGATCCTAAAAGGAAGTCTGGAAGATCGAGCAATGATCACTGTACGGTTTAATAGGAGAGATCTGCGATACTCACGACCAGTAAAAGCAGAGGTATTGGAATTATACAAATGGAACTACATTGCTGTTACGTACGATTTTATATCAGGCATTGCGAAACTATACCATAACTCAATCGAAGTAGCTTCAACGGATATTGGAAGCAGTTACTTAGCAACACAATATCCAATTCGATTGGGTGCTGTCACCTACTATAATGACCCCTTTCGGGGACGTTTGTACTGTTTGCAGTTTTACTCTGAAGCATTAGATCGGACTCATATCAAACAGGCTGAGCAATCCTGCTTACCACGTAAGTTGCCTACAATTTTAAATTTTTATTGTATGATAACCTGATTACGATGCATTAATTGTTTGATAATTTTAAGAAATGTATGATATTTAGTTCTAGTTTGCTAGCAGAAGTCATGTATTTCTTTTGGACTTCATTTCCCACTTAAACGCAGACGTAGGGCCGACATTGTATTAGAAAGTAAAGAAAAATGTCACCACGTCTCTCCTTCAAGTACCTCAGGATATTACAAGTTTTTTACCTTATTAGTAATAACTTATGATAATATAATAATAATAATAGTAATAGTAACAATTAGTTATTGGTTTATAGTTTTCTACTTCATTAATTTCTTATCAATTTGTTTCCCTTATTGCTTCTTTTTTCACTTTCCTCTCATTTGACATAGCCTTAAAACCTTTTAATGCTATATTAAGAAAAGTATATAGTAAACTGCTTGTAAAGTTTACTGTAGACGTACTTTCATATGTAGTTTACTTTCAAAAACAGGAAAGAGGCTACCTAAAGTTACTTTCAAAGGATGAGAAAGCCTCTAAACAAGATACCATCATTCATTATCTCTTTGCAGGGAGTAAATTGCAATAGAAATTCAAACAGATTTTTCCCTATCACCCTCTTATAAAATGATTTATGGAGTCTTGAAGAATATAAGTGTTGAGAAATATAACCAATATTGTGGAAACGCTTCTTTTAACAAATTGATTTATATAAATCTGATCGGATTAGCACAAAATCTATGAGTACAACCCACTTAGCACCACGTTAAGTAAAATAACCAAAATTGGTTTGGCCCGTCACCATCCATTGTGAAATAGGAAGGTATTTGCAGCTTCATCTGAACAATGTGAACTCAAATTAAATTGAGGCAAGAAAAACGTTTGATTATCATCTCTTGGTGTTTGAAATGGCTCATCTTAAGTATATATTAGTTTTTAGCTATGTTAACTCGTCTTAAAACTTTCGTACAATACTTGAGCCCGACGTTTAGGTATGCTGCAAGCTAATAATCATCTGTCATATATTGGTTTTTATTTATCTATATTTATATTTATATATAGTTTTATTTGTATCGATTTAGTTGCTTACATTGTCACATTCTAGAACTTGGTATTCCACGTGTTGTTAGATGAAGACATCTTGGAATTGTTGTCGCCTTTTCACGGATCGCAGGAACTTCATGAACTCCCCAAGGATACTCTTTCCTAAAATGCCATCCATCACTTAGAAATGCAATGAAAACATGTGCTATTTGAACAAGCCTTGCTAAACAGATTCGGATCTCGTTAATTTCATTTCACAGGAAACACTGTTTGTCGCGCCGAGTTTAATAGCTGAAAATGGCGTAGCTAGACGGCCTGTTTGTCCTGCTTAGCAGGAGTAAAAACTTTTAAAATAACTTGATCATGAATTCCACACAAATTTTTATGATTATCAATCTGTTTATTTTCTTATAAGTATAATGATATTGACCTCTCACTGTTTTTATCGTTTGTCTGAGAAAAAAGGCCTCCCATAGACTATGGTCATATGACTGAGTCGTTGCAAAACACCACCAGGAGTTTTTTCCTGCTTTCCCAAGATGGCATGACCTCCTGCCAATTTTGGAAGCAGGAACTTGATGTTTCTGGTTTCTGGATATTTAAGGGTGCAGATTTTGTTCCAGTTTTTACCAGGTTTTACGAAAGCTGGTTTTCCTTTTATCAACTTTACAGAAAGTATCTTTAAATGTCCTTTTTTTGTTGGCTGAAGGGAAAATCTGGTTAATATTTTGACTGAAGGAATTATCTGGCTGGATTGCTCATCGCTTTGTCGTTTCCTGTTGTTTTTGTGCTTGAAAATTTCTTAAGGAGACTGCTTTCGAATGTAAACTTCTTCGTAAACATAGGGCAGGGCCACCTATATTTTCCTAGCTAAGCCACTGATAGCTAGTAAAGTCAGCTAGCCAAGAAAAACAAAGTAAGCGTATTCAGAATGCTATGGAATATCTTGGTTATAGCCTGTAATGATCAGCGATAAAATTAGGGCATTGTAGCTATAACTCTCAAGGCAAACGAATTTGTTATAGTCAGAAGGCATGCGCCTCTCTTTTTTGTTCAGAGCAGTGAGTAAGGACTCTCGTTTTTCGAAACAATGTGCACAAGTTAATTTGCCTTCTATTCCTCCATCAAAAAGACAAACAGAAGTTTCTCAAAGGAGGCTGATTAAAGGAGCAAGTTGTTGCACTAAAACCTACCGATGTAAATGACTAAAGAAGATCCCTGCAAATGTAGAAAACAAGAAGACTTGTAAGCCTTCCCTCTGCTTCTTTGACTTGAACTTCTGAACACACAAGATATTTCAAACGGTCTTTCATGAGTTTCAAATCCAGAATTAGAGATATGAATCCCATGAAAGATTGAGTAACATTCGTGCCCCACAATAGACATTCAAATGTGTTCATACTGGTAATGAACAAGAGCAAAGACCAAATTCATGGTGACTCCAAAAGTCCATTGTACATTTCCCTTTGTCCTCAACATCTGCCAAACCCAGAAATCTAGAACAGTGGCAATTGGTTAAAATAATCAAATTGGTATTACTTGAGGCTGACCAAGTCATTATTATGATACTGTTGGAATCGTCAAAACATTTACATCTCATTCCTGATCGACCATACTTGAGCAGTTATTTAGTTGATTGAAACAACGGAATTGAAACACTGACGTTGTGGTTTACCATTACGCTTTGCAAGTCCCAGGAAGTCGATAAAAACTTGTTAACCTATTAATTTGTACTTTATGTGACGCAGTCAAGAAAAGGACCAAATGAAGTTCGCGGTCAGAAAATTATATGATTGTCCAACTTGTTATTCTACTTCAGCATTAGGCATTTTCTTTGGCAGATATAATTTGATGAAATAAACCTACACATCTGTCAGTTGCTATAAGTACTCATTCCGAAGTTTATTATGATCCACTAGCCTCAGGCACGTTTTCCCAAAAGTTGGCCTTACAGCTTAAAATATGTATAGTTCGAATTGCAAAACCTTTGATGCCTCCCGCCGACTTGCAAAAGCGCACGAAATGAATAGACCATACATCTTGATCTATCATTCCAACTTTGTATATTTGTTTGTTAAGAATGGTTAAGGAAAATTTTACCTCTTACTCCCTGGCTCAAAGCGTAGTCGATACTCTACCTCACATAGGTGTAGCCACAGTTAACAGGGGGCTAGGTCTCAACAGTCTTGATTTTTTTCCTGTTAAGTAGTTAAGTAGAATTGCGATTCCACAATTCCTCCACTGTCGAACCCCCTCAATTTTTCAAAATTTTGCAATATTCATAAACAAATTTTGCGAGTCTCTTTTGTGACACTTAAGCTTTTATCATCTTATTGTTAAAATTGGAAAATATATAAAGGAAATAAAAAGTAGGGAGAAGAGATTTTTGTTTCTTTACTACCTTTTCATGCTTGTCATTCCAAATTCGCTCGTCTTAATAGTAATTATTGTATCGTATGCTTTGTTTTTGTATTGCTTACTGTCGCTGATAGAAATCTTAGTGCCTTTGACTTTCAATAATGTTTTACACACAGTCACTTGAATTAGAGTGACGTTTGTCCATACAACGCTTGGATTTTGACCTGTTTCTACCTAAAAGGGCAATGTCACGTATGTCGCTAGCTAGAATTTTGAACCTGAAAGGGGAAAGAATTATGTTAGAAACGATACATTTTCTACCAAGATTATCTTCACTTAAGTAAGTACGATATCGCAAATGGTGCACATTCACAAGTTGCTGCAAAAGGTTTTAATAGAGATATTATTCGCAAACTAATAACACGAATTTTGATGCAGTATATAGTATTTACTTATCAATCTTTAAATTAAAATATCTACTACGAACCGGAAACTACCTCGTAAGGAAACCAAACTGCTGTCATATATATTTGGCGTAAAAATGTACTTAAGAATAATATAGAAGCTTCTGCACTTGTCAACATGGGGGTACATGCGACGACACGTGTATCATTCACTCCATGTATTAGGAAAGCTTGATTATTATTTTCCTAATTTTGCAGTAAATTTTCGCTACCTTAACACATACTTTGTTACAGTTTACTCGTATTGTTTGCACTCAATACAATTTGAGGAGCTCACAGTACGATGTCTAGAATTAAGAAAATAATTTTCAAAATACTAGCATTACTATTAACAGAACAAATTAATCAAAGAGCTCAATATCGATAAACAATAACAGCTAGGCTACAATCCAGTAAAGCAAAGGGAGCAGAAGTTTTCGAACGTAACTAAATGACAAGTAGGCCTGAGTTATCAGTGAATGTCCAGTTTCCATTTTTCTAATTTAAAAAGTGATAGGACAACAAAAACAACGGCAACGCTCTTACAATTCAGTCCATGAGAGCGCAATATTACATTTATATTACATTTACGCTGATAAATTTAAGAGTCCTCTACTTTAAATTTGAGATAATGTCTCAACCCTCTATATTGAGTTTGTAATGTATTACTTTTCAAACAATCTATACGTAAAACAAATTTATACGGAAGGCTATGTCTGATCCATCACTTCTAATAAATGACTAGCACTCAGTTGCGTTGCGTTTCCTTCTAAGCTTCAACATTGGGGTAGAATATAAGACTATCCAATAAACGGCTTATCAAACTTACACGGTTATTTGACTACAAATTTACCACTGACAATGACAAAATCAGGATGTAAGATAAAATATAGGAAAATTTTATCCTGTCAAATCAATGCAAATAACAAGTGCGTTATTACTTTAATTATGAGCATGATTATAATTATCAATTATTATCAATTATCAATAATTATATGGACTCTTCGGCCCTGAATTTATCATTCGTTGCGCTGCATGAATTCATTTGTATTAAACAAAGATCCTTGCATAAATTCTCATCGTCAGTTACAGCCCTGAATTCGTAAAATTTCGTAAAGATCCAAAGAATGTGTAGTACCCTGAAAGAAAGCCGTTTTCACCGGTGTCTTTTATATCATGATTAAGGGCATGAGGCATTGTACATCTTTTCTGAGAAAGGTTTACCGTTAGGAGATCTTTAAATGACTAATCCATTGCTAGTTGATTTGGTCATTTATTTTAAGAGTCTTAGCATCTATCAAAAAGCTCTTCATCTCACAGTTATTATTTCTATCATCATTGGTGTTTCCATGATTTATATGTACCTTTATTCTTTATATTTTGTTATTACTTTACGTAGTCGTGTTTTTTATGTTCTATCCAAATCATATGATTGTCATTTAGTCAGTTTCGAAGTTAAAAAACTGGGGTTTTTTGTTTAGGTTTCACAAGTAGCTATTAGCTTCTTGCTAATTTGGGGTTTCCTTTTTGACAAAAGTATGCTGGGGAGATGTATTTTTGTCAATCAGGGTGAAGCACCGTGATTGACATATTCCTGATCACTTTATGAACAACCTATCTTTTTCATGTGTCCCCATTCTTCCTTCCTCTTCCCCATTTGTTTTCCTTGTTCTTATTGTGATGACAGATCTATTATTTTCACTAACATGACGTTTCTAATAACATAAGGTTTCATCAACACACTGATTAACTGCTTTCTTTTAAGAAGCCAGCCCTCGACATTTCTTCACATATTAACCCTTAAAGCTCTCAAAGATTCTTCAAATTTCATATTTTATGCTGATGATACTTTTCTTGTATTTGGGCTTCAATGTATCCTTTATGGAATATATTTTTGCATAACAAGTCAAATCATATTTCGACTTATATATTCATGGAGGCTCTGTCACTTCTGCTTATCTAGCATGTATTATTTGTGACGCACAAGTAAATTAGAAGCAGTAAATTTGAATACTAGTAATAGAACAAAATAAATTTAAATTGCTCTAGACTACATTTAGAGAATTTTGAGGTTTCTTAGAGCAACCCTTACCCAGACCTAAAATCTCTCTACATTCTGGCAATTGTACCCTCTAGAATTTACAGTTATGGCATAGAATATTTTCAACGTTTGTATGGATTATCAGTCACGAAGTCTTTATCACCCGTTGTAATGATGATTATGATAATGGTGGACATGATAATTTCGATGACGGTAGTTGTGATAAAGATGATAATGGTGATGATAATTGTGATGATGATAATGATAAATGTAAGGGCGGCGGCGCGGCAAGGCGTGACAGGAAGGCACGATACAAGTTGCGATTAGCTTTTAGTACCGTTCCAGTGTATATTATATCAAAACAAGGATCACAGTATCCAATGGCAACAACTGGCAA